>VDFB02332786.1:0-48996 GCA_007258455.2 Sequoia sempervirens
AGAAGTAAAGAGTGTTGTTCTCAGGGAAGATAGTCCAATATCTAAAATAGAATATTCAACTAAGTTAAAAGAACCTCAAGACAAAAGAGTTAGCAATCAAACTTCCCCATAAGTGATGAATATTTAGTATTGGTGGGATATGATGAATTCTTCACAAGGCTCATGAATGATTGGTATAAATTGCGATATAGAATATGTCTGAAAGAGTTATTGCTACCGAGATGGTATAGGATACATAATATGGTGCACTGTAAATTCACGTGTTTTTTGTACCAAAAAGCGATTATATAGGTTGAAGAACAAGTGGAACTATTAGAGCAGTTCAACACGGAGTTCCCCACTATCATTGTAGAAAATGTGCCAAAAATAGGAGGATATGAATCAAGTAGTTTCTTAGCTAAGTGTAATTCACCCAATGACTTTGAGCCAACAATAATGAAGGAGAATGACTTGCACATATTAGAAGAGTAGCATCATGATGTGTGCTCAGAAGGATATTCTAGATCAGTAACAAAAGGGTTTAGTTCTCTTGAAATGGAGGAACTTTTAGATTTTCTTGAGTTCAGTAAGTTCTAGAATTATGGTGGCATACTGATGTGCGAAAATATGAGGATGTCAAAAAAATAGTTGATGAATCTTGTCAAATGTTCACGCATGAAATGCAAGAAGAAAATGTTCAAAAAGAGATAGCCTTAGAAAATGTCACCACTAACGATGTGCTACGCCTGTCAGAAGCCACAACAGGGAGTCCTACCTTTCTAGATTATGATTTTCTTTCACATTCAAAGGATTTTAGCAGGACAAATTTGTGCATATCATGTTTTTATGATATATAAGCTAATCAAAATAATTTTGACATGAAGAAATTTATAAAGGATGTCATAATATATTTTGAGGATAAAGACCAAATAGATGAACATAACACATGCATTCAATATGTCTCTATTGATCTACTACAAGAACAACTAGTTGAGGTTGTTGATTATGAGGATACTCTTGAAGAGATGTCTATAGAGTCATCATCCCAGCCTTGTACTTGTGATGCAAGGGGAATCATGCACCACAAGTTGCATTCTCTTGAAACTGAGAGTGCAAGATTAGATGCCATACATGTTATGAATAGATAGATATTATTGCCCACAAAGGAGAATACCTAGGTTGTATCTCTCTTTGTTCTTGTCAATAATTACACTTATCATTTTGATTATGGGGATGTAGGGAGTAAAACTTGTTTATGGACTAACCATGAACCTAATGAATTTCCTCAATTATTGGTATTTCCTAATTGTATCATCTAGTTTGAGAGTTGTGATATAAAAATATATTTTTCTAAATATAAGGACGAGTTTGCATGGCTTAGGACTATAACTATCACCCTATTACTTGTGCATACATTGAAAAATCATATAGGTGTTAGTTGTATCTTCTAGAAGTCTTAGTTGTCTTATCTAGACTTTACACTTTCCTAGGTAGTTATGAGTTAGTTGTCTCACGTGATAGGATTAAGACACTTGTCATGATCTTGTCTTATCCTAACTCTCATCCTTGCCTTTATAAGCAAGGCATATCTAGCATATTTTGCATTGTATTGTATTGCATTGATCATATTGTATCATATTTCAATCCTTGTTTGGTGGAATAGAATCTTCCATTGTTGCTTCTCTCTATTTCTTGTGGAGGTTATTTGGTGTTGCAGATTGAAAATCTTGGGTTGATCACTTCAACATGGTATCAGAGCTTTGAATCTAGCAAGCCCCTTCCATTTCTTTATTAGAGAGTCTCCATCAAGTTTTCTATTGTGATTTGAGTTTCTTGTATCCTATATTGCATGTATGCATTTTGGTGAGATCTGGTGATTGTAGCGCTTTTGGCTATAGTGGGAGTATTTTAGGCTGTCCCATTGCATCCAAGAGGCTCGAGAAAGTTATATTTGGCTTTTGTTTCACTCAATTTCGTCACCATTTGCAACTTTGGCAAAGAAGGGTTTAGAGCTCAGATCTAGTGAACAACTTTTTACAGGAGCATTTTTGGCAAAAAATAAGCCTGCCATTGCGTCCGGGTGGCCATTTCTGAGTTTTTCGATATATTATTTTCCTATATTCAATGAAAGTTGTTTCTGGGGAAAAATTTGTTTAGTTGAAGGGTCGTATTGCCCCCCAACCTACATAGGTACGATCTTGCAGAAAAAATATTATTTTAATATTATGCATTTTTTAAAATATTTCGGGCTTTATAAAAATTTTCATGGGACATTATAAGTTTGGCGGATTAATATTTTTGTGGCTAATATTATCAAAAAAATATGTGAAGTTTTGGACGACATTCACCTTTTAACAGGGGTCATACTTGTTGTCTCTTCGGCTGCAGATTTTGTACACCGAAACTTATTGTGTCAGCCCTTTCCATAGGGTTTGTTGACATTCATTAGCCGACCACCGAATTTTTTTTTTTTGACCGTTTAAGGCTCGCAAACCTGTAAGCAGCGGCAAGCTTTTTTTTTGGCTTAGCCGCCGACGTTTTCTAACCGCGACCTTAACCGTTTGAAGTTAACTATGGGTCTTTAACCCATCGAGGTTGGCCCCCTTAGCCGCTGTCACCAACGGTCTATAACCCAGTAGCATTTTATGCCACGGTAACTGCTAGGTGGGCAGTGAGTTCACAAACCGCCAGATGTTAGCTGGTAGACAGACTCCTACATGTGACCACCTCGTAGCAGATCGCTAGTGATTAGATAACCGCTCAAATTTTTCTTTCTATGCAGATCACAATCACATGGGTGACCAACTGCTAGCCCCTGAGGGCTAATTTTCTGTGCCTATTTAGGCTTGATTTTTGCTCTTGTTTAGTCTTCAAGGTGCCTTTTTTAGGCCTTTTTTTCATTTTTGCATAACTTTTCGCCACGACGTCAAATTTTCAAAAATGAGATATCATCGAAAAGCTGGTTCGACGAACTTCGTAGTGGTGCAGGTGATTTTTCTAGATTTTGACATTTTTTTAGATTTTTCAGCCTGAAGGTACAAGTGCATTTATTGCTTATCATTGGCATAACTTTTGCATACAAAGTCAAAATTTGGAAAACTTTTTTTTGAAATTGCTCAGAAAATTGCAAAGAATTTGTTTGTAACCTCTATTTTCAGTTTTGGCAAGCTTTTTTTTCTTTTGAAAATTGTAAAAATCACCGTGTTATAAATGGTTGGTTTGAGCTTGTCATTTGTTCAAATTGTAAAATTTCTTCATTGTAATTTGCTGGGGGGGTTGCAAAATCAGTTTTAATACATTCTGGGGGGGTGAAAGGCACAATTTAAGTGCCACATTGTCTTCTTTATTTTGGTGTTCATGGCGGATCTAAGGAAAATTGAACCACTCACTCCGCACAATTATCATACATGGAAGCTAAAAATGACTCAATTGTTACAATCTAAAGGTCTAAGGCCAATGTTAGATGTAGAACAACCTGAATTCACAAGGGATTATGAAAAAAATGTCCATAGATGTAAAATGGATGAAGCAAAAGGGCTCATTTGCTTACATGTATTAGATAACTTGTTTCATATTTCAGAGTGTAAAACGCCTAAGAATGTTTGGGATAAACTTGAAGAATTGTATAGTAAAACAAATAATTTTAGAGCCTTGCAACTTCAAGCAGATCTACAATCACTCTCTCCAATTGCATTTCCTTCAATTCAGGATTTCCTTGCATAATTCAAGATGATTTTTTCACAGTTAAAAGGATGCGGGCATGATATATCTAGTGATGAATGTATCTTCTTGATTCTGTCTAAGTTAAAGGGCCCTTATCAAGTGTTTTCTTCTACTTTCTATTCAACTATGGATGCCATGGGGAAATATTACAAAATTCCCTCTTTTGAGTTGTTTTGTGAGCGTCTTACTAGGAAGGAGGCCAAGTTGATTCAGTTGGATGCCTTACCTAATTGTAAGAATCATGCTCTAATGGCTCAATCATCCAAGGGTAAAGAAAAGAATAAGAAGAAGCCAAAAGAAGAATCATCTTCAGGTAGTGAGAATCCCTCCAAACCAAAGCTGAAGAACAATCAGAAGTCCACTCCATATCCTTCTTCTACCTCTGGAGATTCTTCTTCCAAGTCCAAGGAAAAGAAAGGAGATCCTTGTTCATTCTGTGGAAAAACTGGGCAAGATGCAACTCATTTTTTTAAGAGATTGGAAGCCTTGGAGGAAGCTATGAGGAAGCACAAAATTCTAGTGGCTAAGCCTTCTTCCATGGGAAAAGGGAAAGATATTTCAACATGAGCCATTCATTCATCTTCAAATTGTTGGATTCTTGATTCAAGTGCTTCACATCACATGACCAATTCACGCGATCTCCTTGATTCCATTGTTCATACTTCTACTTCTCTGATTACAGTTGGGAACTCTTCATAAATTCCAATTTTGGGGACAGGCTCCGTTCAAATGCTAGATGGGTGCATTAAGGATGTTCTTCTTGTACCTGATATTTCAGCAAATCTACTTTCCATATATCAGATTTATCATTCTAGAGATAGGAAGACAATTGAGTTTACTCCATAGAATATGACTATTAGACAGTTACAGGATCCTGAGAAGGTTGTTGCTACAGGGATAGTTGATCATGAGAACCATTTGTATCGACTTGATGGCTTTGAGTCTTCATCGGGTTCTTATTTTGTTGCTTATGTTGATTCAATGAGCAAGATTTGAAATGAAATATTTGGACACTTGAACTATAGATAGCTTTAGCAGATGCAAGCACATAACTTAGTGGTTGGTCTTCTAAAGATATCTTGCACGGATGGTGTTTGTCAAGGTTGTGTTCTTGACAAGAAACATCAAGATCCTTTTCATAAGTGTCAAGCTACATGTGCAACCACACCCCGTGAGTTGGTCCATAGCGATCTCATGTCATTCCCAACTCCTTTTTTAGGGACTAAGTATGTGCTCACATTCATTAATGATTTTTCCCACCGAACATGGGTCTATTTTCTAAAGCTCAAGAGTGAAGTTCTCACCAACTTCAAGACCTTCAAAATATTTGTGGAGAAGAACTCAAGTTTTTCTCTTCGACAGATACACACAGATAATGGGGGGGAGTATGTCAATTAGGTATTTCGGGATTTTTGCAGTGAGCATGGTATTCTTCATCAACATAGAACAGTTGCTAGACCAAAACCACTTCCACAAGAGAGAGAATGGAAATAAAGCTTGCTTCACAATGCAAGATTGATTAATGCTTGAATAAGCTTCAATTTGTTCAATTGTACATGATATTCCTTTCTTGTAAAGGCAAGGTAGAGATGTAGGATTAGACAAGATCATGAAAAGTGTCTTAATCCTATTACATGAGACAACTAACAAACTAATCACCTAGGAATCAAGAAATACTAGCTAGATAATATAAGTTCTAGATAAGCCAACTAAGACTTCTAGAAAGAATATTATATCCTACGTAAACTTAACATGCGGATATGTCCACTAATTACCTAGTGAGTGAATTAGCTAGGTACAAAACATTTATTCATACCAACAACCCCCTTAAGTGCAACTTAGGGAGAAGATTATTATGCAAACTATGCAAAGACTATGACTATGGGTCCCAACTACTAGGCCATGTTAGGTACCCATTTACAAATGAAATGTAATCAATCTCTCACAAGCGGAGAAAAGGAGAAAACCTAGTGGAACAAAACTCCTCTCCAAAAGAGAGAAAAAAAAACAAAGAAAAGAAACATGATGTATGGAGGACTCAATGATACCCCCAAGGACAATATCCATCATATATATATAATCAATGACCCCCTCATAAGAGGGAAATAGAGAGATAAGATATCCCCCCCACAATGTGTGATCACCTGCAAGTATGGTTAATGTTTGAAGACAAAACATAATCCAATTCCTACAAACAATGTTTCTCCCCTTGGGAAGAAGATACACCATGTGCAACTGTAGGAATGCTTCCCATTCTAGATAGGAAGTGATAGGAAGAGGAATCCATATGCATGTAGATCGTGTCTCTGAAATCTTCTCATGTGTTGCAAAGTTCTTGGATGATGAAGATGATGCCACAATCCAATAAGGTACATGCCCAATCACAACAAATTGTGACAAACTAGGAACAAGTGGAAACTGATCTTGAACAAGATCCAAAGACAAACATGAAGTGACAATAGTTGATCCATGACTATCATCAAATAGGATAGATAAACCCTCGTATTAGTCTTCCAAATCTGAAATGTGAGACTCCACAAACAAAGAAGCAATGTCTATCAAATAGGAATCTCAATTAGGAAGACTATCAGATACATGTTGCAATGATACACTAGAAGTACTCAATGACTCATCAATAGAAGATGAAGAATAAGGAACCTTTGAAGCATATGCAATCTCCTCCAAAGGATCACAAGTATGGGTTATCAACTCTGAAGAATGAAGAAGCACATTGGAGTTGGAAAGAGGATCTTTAAGGGATGGAGAAGAATCATGGTCTCCTTATACCTCTTTAAGGTGAGTCCAAAGAGCATGAGGACATTCTAAGTGAATAAGTGTCTCCAAAATATCATCATTTACATTTTCAAAAATGACTCTAAAGACTCTAGCCCTAAAGCCTTTCCAAATGCAGTACTCATCATCTATGCTAGGACAAGGAACTTTATTAAACAAATATGGCAATAGATTCCAGTCACTAAGATGAGTGAGAATTAAATTACTCCATTTTCTATAGTTCCCTTTCTCCAAAGTAATTAAGAAACCCATTTTGTACACAAAGATATGAGCTTGAAAGCCAAAAATGGAGATCTGTCTTCAACCTAGAAAAAATGGTACAAAACCAAAAAATCCCTATAAAATATCTACACCATTGAAAATTTGACACTTCCAGCTTTCTAAAGATATCTTGTTTCTGAAAAATGGCCTCCGTTTGCAAAAGTTATGATAAAATGAAAAAAAACAACTATTTTTGGGCACAAAGAGGGAAAAACCTAGGTAGGTCAAGGTTAATTTGACTCAAATTTGGGCTCCATGATATATGATCTTCCTTTTTGCAAGGTTTTTTTTTTTAAATGCAATGAAAAGGCTTTTAAAATATGTTCAACTTAGAGACTTTTGAATAGTCGGCCTTTTACAAAAGTTTCTAATGAAAAAACTTCCACCTAAATAAAGTACCATCGGCCTCTTAAATTACATGGTCAACATTTAAAAGCAAAGGCTTGCAAACAACTTTGATAAATAAATCTGTCGATTAGAAAGACAAGCTGACCATAAATAAAGATAGCGTACCACAAGATTTGACCTCTGATGACACCGGCTGACCGATGTAACCCAACTGCAGACAAGGTACAATCTATAGGGAATATACTCTATGAATATGCCAACGAACAAAATTTTCGCCCAAAATTTTTAATAGCTCGAAGTTTTCAAAAAATAACCGAACAATAAATTTTTTCCCAAAGTATTATATTTTTTTCCTGACAAAATAAATGACGCAAAAATTATTTTTGAAATAATTTCTTTTCTGCTAAATAAAATATTTTGACCTGGGGGGCCGTATGCCCTATCCAGGCAATTTTTTTTTGGCCTTAGAAACAAATTTTACTAAAAATGGATGAATTGGCAGTCAAAATTCATCTGTGAGGCCTTTTGAGTGCAATGGTGATGCAGATCTGGGCCCAAAGTGCTCCGAAAAAATAGTGACCTCCTAGATCAGCTTCTCTTCACACTTTTCCAAACCCTTCATAGATCTACCAAAACATAACCAAATTTGATGAAATGAAAGGGAGACAAGTTGTTTATCGAAATTGGATCATGTTTTTTCTTTAGATACCATTTTTGCAGGCAATCTCATCCTTTGGGGGGGGCTACATAGTCTCTCTATTTCCCTCCTATGGGGGGCTATTGATTTTATTGTATCCATGTGACAGATGGTGTACTTGTGGGGTTATTTGGGAGTCCTCCATCCTTCCCATCCTTTCTCACTTCTCTGCATTTTCATCTCCTTTTTGGAGAGGGATTTTCTTCCCACTGGGTTTTCCCCTTTTCTCCATTTGTGGGAGATTAGTTGCATTTTCATCTCATTTGTAAATGGGTACCTAAAATGGTCATCAGTAGCTGGGACCCATCATCTATCATCATCATCTTTGCATAATCATTTCATTTCCTCCCTAAGTTACACTTATGGGGGGGTGTTAGTGTAATTAATTATTTATTACACTAGCATAAGTTAACTTAGGTCTTGCATTAATTTAGTCCTAGGTTGCATTATTAGGAAATCATTAATAATGGGGTAATTCCCATTTCCATGTTTGTAGGGGATAAGATTCCTTCTAGAAGATGAGTTGTCCTTCTAGAACTTATCTCAATATTTTATCATTCCCTAGGTAGGTAGTTAGGGTTCACATGTTGTCACATGTTGTTAGATCATGACACATGGAAACATCATATTACATCTTGCATCTCAACCTTGCCTATATAAGGAAGGTCATTGTACACATTTGTATCATACTTTTTACCTCATCATTTGAGAGGTCTTAATATCAAGCAAGCTCATTCTTGCATATCCTCTTGTGAAAGGTTTATCATTGTTTTTGTAGGTGTTTTTGGGTGTCGAGCTAATATCTTCAGCTCTTTCATAGGGGTGGGTGTTAGTTCACCTTGTTTGAACATACTTTATTTGGAGTCTCTTCGTACATAGCATTGATTTAATAAATGTAGTTTTATTTCACTTTGCTTTGTTGTTTTGGATTAGTTTAGGTTTGGTTTCATTTTCTTTGTGGTTTGGTTTAGGGTCCTCTATTTTATTCTAAGGATGTCTTGTGTGCAAAATAATAATCTAACTATCTGGGAATGTTCTGATTATCTCTTTGAGAAGCCTTAATCATGTTTATGTGAATGGATGGTGATAGTCTCTTGTTAGTGTCAAATGGTTTAGATGTTTGATTAAGGAAGATGAGTCATTTGTTTGATCTAACTTGAAGTTTCATGAAATATTACATTTTTCACACATCTTAAGAGTCTCAAGGTCACTGTAAGTTTCTGTGCGAAGTCATGTTGAGTGAAAAAATCTTAACTTTCTACTTCAACACCACTATGATTATCAACCATGAGTGCAAGCTTCAGTTCTTGTGGATTGAAAATAAAAAGAAAGAAAAGAGAAATTAGAAGAATTGAAAAGAAAATAATGAAAATCAAAAGAAATTCAATTTTTAGGAGTATTTGAATAGACGCATGGCTGGAAATAGAGCTATGTTCGATAGGATCACAATGAACCTCATCAGAGCTATAGACACTTGACTGGTAGCAAGGTAATGTCTAGATTGCTTTTGAAGTAGAATCATTCATGTAGCTTAACATGATGGAGCATGGGTTTTTGTAGTCACTTAAGGATTGAAATGAATACATTTGCACACACTTCAATTTTCAACATATGGAATGTTAGATCTACTAGTGATTTTGATTCTTTGATCAAGTGTTTTGATTTATTTGGCCTAGTGTGGATATTAGAATAAAGATTCTAGGTTCATGATTCTTTTTTTTTATAAAAATGCTCTGAAGCATTTTACCATTAGGTTCACCATTTTTCGTGCCTTTTTTGCACACATGCCCCATCTAGACAAGGACCCCCTCTTTTTTTGTTCTACCTTAGGTTGCTTTTCAGATTTCTCCTTAAGAGAAAGGTCCTCAAAATTTTCATTTTGTTCTTTAGTCACTAATGCCTATCCAATTGGGATGTTTTCAACAATTTAAAAGGGTTGATCATTTCTTATAGAGCCCTCACTTAGAAAATACCATGCTAGATTGGTTTGGGCCTTAATATTTTGCAAGTCTCGCAAATTTCTCGTGCCTTTAAAATTAGTGAAAATTGGTTTCTCGTAGATTTAATTCATTGTCAAAATTCATAAAGTCGATGACTATCAGGGATTTCATGATGTCTCAAAATTTCCAAGGTAGGCCATAGTGTATAAGTTTGTCCAAGAATTACCTTCACTAAAACCTTGATCTCATGGATTATCACTTGCTACAAAATATTTCAGGATTAGTTATAATCTATGAGGCTATGAAAATACCGAGCTCCTTGTTAACATGAATCAAATCAATGAAATGCTACTAATTTCACACTCTCCCAAAATGTGCGTACTCAACAATGAAGATCCATAGATTGCTTAAGTCCTCACTAAAATTGTTGTCTCTCAAAAATAGATCTTGGAAATATTGCATTACTACTTAAATTTTGTGAATTTCTTGAAAAATTGAGCCTAGTTTTGATGTGTTCAAGTCTCAACGTAAATAATTTAAGGGGTCTCAGGGATTTTCTTGTTCTTTGAAATTTGCGAGGATATTTTTTCTCAAGTATTTCCCCGCCTTCTGAAATCCTTGAAAAATGTTTTAAACCTTTGCAGAAAGTAGTCTCTTCATGAATTTCTGCACCCTTTGAAATTATTGAATTCTTGACACCTCCAAATTCTTGAAAATCTAAATTTCTTGTCAATTTAAAAGCTCCAAAATTCTATGTAGGATTAAAACTCTAAATTTTGTGATGGAGTTCAAATTTTGAAAAGGTTTATTCTTAATTTTTTTATTTGATTTTCAAATGTGTGAACTAATAACAATTGTATTTGATTTTCAAGATTAAAATTAAAGGGACCTGCATATGGAATCATGCCAAGGGAGTTTTAATTTGTTCATGATTTAGGGAGGGAATAAATAAATTAAATTGTAAGGCTAGAACTACATATGGATTCGTGCAAAGCATTAAAGAGATTTTAAATTGAATTAAAAGGTGCAACATCAATTTAATGCTAATCCACATAAGAATTCATGCCTAGATTTATGACAATTGGAAAATGTTTCAAAGTTACAACAGGGGATTATATTTACTTCTCCAAATAGGATACTCATCAAGATCAAGAAGGGGATTTTTGTTTCTTCTAGGTACAAATTTGTAACAAAATTATTTGATTGGAGATGAAGGAAGCATATATTACAAAAAATAATGTACCTCAAATATTAGAGGTTGATACATTTTGGGCTCTTGATTTGAAATGTAATAAATATAAAAGGTAGCCTCATTTCATTTGTAAGGGGTTGAATTGTAATTGTTGTAACAAAATTTTGAAAGCAATACAAGCAAAGGCATTGAAATGTTGGTGATTCGACTTATTTCTAAGTGTATGCATGGTTCCTTCTTCCAACTTTATTTTCAGTTTTAGTTTTAGTTCAGTTGTCATAATGGAAAAGTGTTGAAGGTATTTAATGAATTTCCTACTCATACCATTTGTGGTTTTCTGCTTGTAAATTGTAATGCATGGCTAGTTTAAGCTATTTTATAATATTAGTTGAATTATGAATGTTTATGCACACCATGCCAAGCTTTAGGGTATATGTATGAATGTTTAAAATCTAAAAAGATTTCATTATTCCTTTGAACATTGCACTACTTTTTCAGCATTGTGGGCTTGACCTTGATTAAACAAAAAATAATTTATTGGTGAGGTTTTTTATTTGTAACATCAACCATTGTTGTAACTATCCTTAGGTTTTCAGAATTAGGATCTCTCTAAACCCTTCATCTTTTACAATCTATTTTGAATCTAGGTTAGTTTTAGGAAGAAACAACATCATAGACTTACCATATTTGATGATTTAAAGTCATTCTTAGATTTTAGATCTTGAAATTATATTTAGGGTTTTCATTCATTCTTAGATTTCATAAAACCCTTGTTGGAGTTTTAAGCTTTCAGTCTTTTGTTGAACCATAAATTCCCCTTGTGAAACCAACATATCACATGAACCATTGAGCTTCCTTTGAGAATTCAAGACTTGACATCCAAATCCTTGGGGTTATTTTTTGACGTTTTCTAAGGAAAGTTTCCTTTCAAGAGAGATAGAGCACCTCATGTTTTATCTATGTTGTGTAGTGCAAAATAACTCATCAACAAATGTGAAACTACCATCCCATGGATCCAATTTATAGAAATTATGGGAGGTAAAATCATGAATGGTAAACAAAAAAAAGATGTACAAAACCACCTGCAAAAAACCCACACCACTCTTCTTGCAAAGACAAAAGACAATAAAATATTAAATGGAAATTCAAGGCTCCCACATGGGTGCCTAGTCCATAGCATATCCAACTCCTTTCTTTCTGGATGCTTTGATGACCTTTTCACTCCTCGATGGAACACCAATATAAACCTTTTCTTCTCCAATCTCTAGTGCTCCATCCAAGACCTTTTAATGCCTTATCCATATTTGATGTGTAACCTCCACCAAAATTAAATCCTCTCTTTAAAATATAATTACAACATGCCAATATTTAATATTTTTCTCTCATGTCTCCTAGAACACATTCCAAGGAATGTGGAGACATACAAATGACATAGGATTACAAGGTTAATGTCACCTTATCCTAACAAGGTAAATGATTCATATTCTTTATGTAGCTTGTTCTTTTTCTTCTTTTTCTTCTCAGTAGGATTCCCTAATTCTTTCTATACCCTAGGCTCACTAGCCAACAATGCTTGTGACTTAGAAGAATTGATTAGACCCATATGAATTAACTTCACTTCCTCTTGGATTAGGATATTTAAAAATTCATCAAACTTAGAATCAACATATGATGTTCCCATATAAATTTGATGGGTATAAAATCCAGAAACAAATACTGAATACTCAAGACCAAATTTGGATAACACATTTAGAATCAATTGTAAATCCTACTTATCAATACTGTAATATTGTAGTTGTGTTCCTAATTTATTAATCTTGGAGATGTAGTATTGGATGTGGTCAAAACATTTAGGATCAAGATTTATCAAACAATTATCAATTTGATATCCCCTGATCTTATTAGTTTTACCATACAATTTCTCAAAATTCTCCCAAGCCTCTATAGGTGTTTTTCATGATTCAATATGAAATTGTAAATCAAAAAAGACTAATGAACATATGGATACAAGTGTTTTCTCATTATAAATCTCTCATTTTTCCAATCCTTTAGCATTAATGGGTTAAGGAATGGTTTCTTTTAGATGGACTTGACAACCCTTCCCTTGGAAGAACACATAAATAACAAAAGAAAGATACCAACCACTACAAGATTAACCCCAAAATTATGCAATCAAGAATCCCCTTAAGAAATATATTATTTGGAACTTTATACTTAGTGTGATTATAGGTGTCACATGCCAAAAATAATGAAGTGGAATTTTACTTAGTGCTTACAGATGCCAAATTTGGCAACAAGCTCAAAGTAAAATTTTGATATAGAATGGGATATATTTGTCATATAACTAAAAATTAAACAAAAAATTATGCACTTTAAAAAAAAAAGCACCCAAAAATGTTACTATAGGAGTAAGAACAAAGCCTTAAAAGTTCCCAAAAAGAGAACAACTCAACATCTGTGAGAATTTATAATTTTTATAAAAACCCAGCACCAAAATTAAAAAAACAATTTTAGTAGTGTGTAGAGCATGAAATTCTACCCTAAATAAAAAAAAATTCTCACAAAAAGGAGGCCTTGAGCCCGAGTTAAGAGCCTCTGAATTTGGATTTAAAGAAAAAAACTACACTAGAGAGGGGGAAGTTTTTTTTAGGCGTATGTTGATGTTAGCATTGTATCAGTAGGTGGAATATGCACTTTACCACTAAAATATTCTCTAGGATGAAATATTTGTGAAATATTTTGTTTTTGGTGATAGTAATAGAATCTTCAACAAGTTTTTGGAAAGAAATGAAATATTCATCCTTTGCCAACAACAATATATTCTCCTACCCATGAAATATTTTACAACTAGTGACTGGGGTGGTCAATGGTTAGTGCAAACAAATAGGTATGTGTCATGTGGTACTGGTATATAGCCCACGTACCTGTGCGACTGTAGACTTTGACTACAAAGCTTCTTTTTAATTTTTAATTTTTATTTTTAAACCAAAAATTCCATCTTTGCGGAGATGTAATTTTTCCCTCTACGATTATGATTTTTGATTGTATGGTTGTATGATCAACTACGTGACCAAGGAGGGAAATTTTTTTCCATGAGTTTTGAGTGCAAGTTCTTGGAGTTTGATGATTTAACAATCATCTTGGGTTCTTTTGGCCTCATAGATGCAATGGTAGGGTCTATTTTGACCCAAAGTACTCCAAAATTGCATTTACCCCTTAGGATCTAGCAACCACTTTTCAGCTTCAAACCCTCATAAAATTTTCCTTAGATATCCAATTTAGATGAAAAAATGGAAAAATAAATCTCTCAAACCCACTAAACTCAATGGTGAGCTTATATTTTCACCAAAAAGTTCCAATTTGAACTTGAAATACAAAACCACAAAGAGGAAGCCCTCAAATTTGGTATTTATTTTCATGTTTTTTGATTCTCTAGGTCATCATTCAATGCAAGAGAAGAGCATTCTAAAATTTTCAATATCATCAAATATTTTCAACCTATATCTCTCAATCAAGACTAACAAGAATCAATCCCACAATATTTGATATCTTGTAAGAGTTGGTATAGAATACTCTACACCATGCAATATTTAGCTGAAGATTATAGCCACCCAAGATATAGGAACTTCATGAAAGAACAAGAGAGATCAACTATGAGAGAAAAACATATTATATCAAAGGATGCAAATGATAGATTATGGTTGCATGATTATTCCATGAGACCACCTAGTTATATAGCCAAGGTGAGACATAGGATTAGATAGGATCATGAAAAGTATATTAATCCTATGTCATGAGACAACTAATATTAAATGACTTAGGACTCAATCATTAAATGCGAATAGATAAGATAAGATCTTATGGCAACTAACAACCTTGTAGAAATGTTTCCTATGACCCAAGAAAACTTAACATGTAAATAGGACCCACTATTGAACTAGTTAGGTGAAACACCTATTTACACCAACATTATGGTCCACTCCTTCCTTAATTTATTTATCCAATAGTTTTAAGAAATTAATCACCCTATATTGCAACCAAATCCTTGTTTATTCCATTTGTAATGAATGTATCGTAATTAAAGCTTCTATTTAAGTCCCTATGTTAAATTTTTGTTGCTAACATCAATAGATGAATTAGAATTTGTGTCTTGACATCCATTTCCAAAAAATGACACAAAGCATTGTAAGGAAGCTAAGGTAGTGGAACAACTTCCTACACTAATCTTGAGAGGAGAATAATGTAAAAAATTATAGATCTTTTCAATAATTATAAAAAATTAAACATAAATATCATACATACCACAACACATTAATTTACATGGGGAAAACCCTTTCGAGAGAAATACCCCACACTCCAAAAACTACCCAATATATTATTAAAAAATCACAAAGATTATAATATACTTGTAGAGAAAGCTTCTCATAGGAGTATCACCAATCAAAGATCCAAGGCAATACAATCGTTATCAAACTCTCAGAATACATCAAAATACATAGTCGCAAAATAATGCCCTCATAAAATAGGGTTGCCTTTTAGGGCATGTCAAGCCAACAAATATCGATTGTAGATTTGAGACCTAATGATGAATAGTCTAGATTTACAATAATAAAATATACATAAAATTTGGCCTTGCCTCGAACCCCCCCACTAGGGGATGATCCCCCTAGACCCCTCATGGGGGGGTACCCCCTACCCCTCATGCTTACCTATCAACAATACCTTATGAATTGCAAGGCTGCGACACAATTTCCGAATAAGCATAATAAGTTTAGATGAAATAATCCTCAAATATATTCATATTAAATGGTGTCACTTCATCCTTATCAAATTTAACCAATCTTCTATCTAAAACCCTTTTCTTGTGGTGTGGAAGAAAAAAACTATTATTATCCCTATTATACTCTATAAAATGAGTTGATGCTTATAGGAAAATTTGTAGCAACATTCAAGTTGACTACCTCACAAATGTACTCCCTATCTAGTCTCATCAAAGACCATCCTTGTCATTCAATATTGGCTTATATTTTGGATCATGTCTTTTTGAAATAGCCTTTATCAAATCTATATTAAAAAAATGTAGAGGAGGAAATTGAACACCCCAAAATGACGTGATCTCAAAATGGAAATTTTTTCTTGACTACCTCAAGGTTCGAAGCTTAGGTGATGAAAATGGAAAGACAAGGGATATTTTCTTATCTTTTATGTTTTATGATGAATTAAAGATCAAGAGTTTTATAGGTCAAAAGAGTAGGTTGCAGAGGTCTCATGAGAAAATTGCTAGGCTCTTGGCCAAGGACAATAGCACAACACATGGATGTCCTTGTGGCATGTTGTGGTCTCATATAGATTAAAACTAAGTTTACTAGCAAAGAAAATGATAAACCTACTAACTATTTGGCAGCTAAAATCTTGGGAATATGCTTAAATAATAGAACAATAGAGTAATAACAAAATATAAATGACTAGCATAAATGAAACTAGGTGGAAAGGAAATGAAAAAAATGAAAAGGAAGAAAGGAGACTCACATGAGGTCCATGGGTGAAGCCTCCTGCAATGTTCCAACTTCAATACCTACACACATAGAAATGGGAAAATGGTTGGGGCTATTTTAGGGGCTTGCCTCATTGAAACCCCCTTGTAGGTGTTCCCACCTCCACAAACAACTAGAAAGATAGATGGAAAAAATAATAGACAAGATAAAGAAAATAGATAGACGAGATAAAGATAAGAGCAGTGTTAGAATAAAAATATTCTAACAAAGTAAAGATGATAATGTAATGGAGAGATTATAGTTACCATCCTTTGGTGAATGAGATTGCTGAAAGGAAGAGCATGCAACCTCCAAGATGTTCCAAGAGTGCCAAAGTTTTGGTGTAGAGAGCCAAGACATAAGAGAGCTTGATAGAATGAGAGAGTGAGAGTGAATAGTGTTGGAAGTTTGGAAGTCTGTCATTGTTGATGCAACTTGGAAACATGAGCATGAAGTTTACATACATCAGTTGATTTAGTTGTCTCAATGTTTTCATTGATGTCAACATTGTGGGGAAGCATTTTTGGATGTTATTTATAAAAATACTAACTATATCGGAAGCTGATCTATCAAAAGTTTGGTAGTGTTCTCTGTTGATGGTGTTATGGTTTAGTGTGTCAATTTTTGGGTCCGCACTTCACCACAAGAAGAGGTATAACTTTGTGATTCTAACCATATCATTATGACTGGCTCATACAACTATATTCAAGATCTCAAGAAGTTTGGTGAAGAGTAATGGAAGATATCATTGACAAAGTTCAACTCTGTATATTTCTATCTCCTCTTTGTTCAGTATAACAGTATGGGAGATTTCACATTTTCTTGTAAATAATTTTTTGTTCCTGTAGTTCTAAAGGTAGTCTCTATGATGTCGGTGAAATGAGAAAATGAAGAAGTATCAAATTTGGAAGGTGTTTATTATGAGAAGTGTGTGTATAATTGGAATTTTTGTGATTAGGTCCTATTCTTCGATGACCTCCTACATAATATGTGTTGAGAAGATTAAATACTTTTTGCTGATGTTAATTGGATCTACTTTAGATCCATGTTGACTTGAAATTAAGCATTACACATAATTGGTTGAGTGAAAAGATTATTTTAAATCTTGAATGGTGCTAACAACAACTATTTTAGATTATTTTGTTTATATTTAATTAGGCCAACCTAATTGACGTGTGCGGATGTAATTGGGTATATATACATGAGGTATTTTGGATTGAGAAGTGGTGAGTAGTGAGAAATGAATGAATGTGTGAGCATAAATGACATATCATATGTGAGTGGTGATGTATAATGCAAACATGCAAATTCAATGGTAAAAGTTTAGAATTAGAGCATGCTACGCCCTTAATATTATTGTACATCGGGTTATGAATAGTCGGCTTGTAGCTATCTTAACTCTCTATTAAGTCATATTATCATTAGTATATTGTTATTTAGTTGTTTAGGTCGGCCTAAGTCTTATATAGGTGTGTCTAAGTCGGCCTAGGTGATATCCTTGGCATAAATAGGTATATATAGGAGGTTGTAGAGTCTTATTTTCATCATCAAGTGTGAAGTGTGTTCTCATTAGAGATATTTGGAGGTTTCCCCTCGAAGTAAAGGCTTGTTATTCTCAGTTATTATCAAGTATTTGCAGGCATGGCTACATATCATATTCTTCTATTGTGCAAGTTATTTCATAAATGTTGAGAAATAAATCACGCAAATGAAACTTAAATTCTCTCAAATTTTTACTGTAATCTCCTTTATTATGTCTTCAAAAACCCAATAAAACCAGGACTCCAATTCAACAAGATGTGCGAGATATGTAGATTCAAAAAATAGTGTAGAAACCTAATTCTGCAATAATTCGCTTAATTCTACTCTAATTCTTCTGAAATCCGGACTGTAGCTTCTTCAATATGTTCTTCAAAAACCCTTTAAAAATCAGAAAAAAATTCGCCAAAATCTGAAAGATATGCTCTTCCCAAAATCGCCTTTAAAATTGAGAAAAACCTTGCCTCTATGGTTGGGCTCTGATACCACTTGTTATGAAATAACTTGCACAATAGAAGAATATGATATGAAATATGCTACAAATACTTGATAATAACTGAGAATAACAAGCCACTTCAAGGGGGAAAACCTCCAAATATCTCTAATGAGAACACACTTCACACTTGATGATGAAATAAGACTCACAACCTCCTATATATACCTATTTATGCCAAGGATATCACCTAGGCCGACTTAGACACACCTATATAAGACTTAGGCCGACCTAAACAACTAAATAACAATATACTAATGATAATATGACTTAATAGAGAGTTAAGATAGCCACAAGCCGACTATTCATAACCCGATGTACAATATGTATGAATAGTAATAATATGATATGAAATATCTGCGGAAGTGGCTTCAGAATAACAAACCACTTAGAGGGGAAAACCTCCAAATATCTCTAATGAGAACACACTTCACAACTTGATGATGAAAATAAGACTCACAACCTCTTATATATACCTATTTATGGATAGGATAACACCTAGGATGACTTAGACACACCTATATAAGTCTTAGGCTGACCTAAAAAACTCAATAACAATATACTAATGATAATATGAGCTTAGTAAGAGGGAGTTGAGTGTCCACAAGCGGGCTATTCATAACCCGATGTACTGCAATAATATTAAGGCATTAGCATGCCCCTTCTTCAAGAAGAAGCATTGTCCTCAATGCTAATCAAGTTGGGATTCTTTTGAATGAACTCCTCATCCTCCCAAGTGGCATCTTCAACTGGTAAATTCTTCCATTAGATGAGATACTCAATGAGAGTTCTATTCCTCAACTTCTTTGTGCATGTTTGATGAATGCACTTTGGTTCCAAAATGATTCTTCCTTGATCAAACCTTCCAAAGAAGCTGAGGAATAGAACTATCATTGAGTATCTCATCCAATGGAAGAATTTACCAGTTGAAGATGCCACATGGGAAGATGAGGAGTTCATTCAAAAGTTTCCAAACTTGATTGGCATTGAGGACAATGCTTCTTTGAAGAAGGGGGGCATGCTACGCCCTTAATATTATTGTACATCGGGTTATGAATAGTCGGCTTGTGGCTATCTTAACTCTCTATTAAGTCATATTATCATTAATATATTATTTGGAAATAAATGAAATCCTTATGGAAATGACTAAAGACAACTAGGTATAACATAAATAGTATATATAGAGGTTGTGATGTAACTTTTCATCATCAACAATAATTTCTTATTCTCGTGTTGGAGGTTTTCCCCCTCGAAGTGGCTTGTTATTCTCAGTTATTATCAAATATTTGCATCATATTTCATATCATATTCTTCTATTGTGCAAGTTATTTCATAACAGAGTAGAGTTGTTGTGTGACTACCAAGCAGAGAAGTACTTCATATTCAGAGTTTCAAAGGAATTGAAATACAACACAAGATAGGTGCACTTTGTATCAATTGATATTTTGGTAGTGAGCCACCATTTTTGTATTGTACTCAACTCTAGCAATTATCCTTTTTAAGGACAACGTGTCTTGGCAGTGAGCCTCTATAATATAATATATTTGGATATAATATATTATGAGCTAATCCTCACCATTTTTTTTCCCTTTTTTGGTTTTCCACGTAAAACTCCTGGTGTTCATGTGTTTTGTGGATTTGTGGATGATTCATGCTTTCATTCTTTGTTTTGGTTAGTATGTTTTTGTGATAGAATAAGTTGTGTTCAAAAGTTTAATAGAATACTGATTCACCCCCTCCCCTCAATATTCTGAATGTTCAACAATTGGTATCAGAGCAAGGTTCCTTGGTAAAAATCCTAATATCTTGAGGAAGATCTTGGAAGTTTGAAGACATGGCAAACAAGAAGTGTCTTATTCCTCTAGAAGAAATTTCTACAATTGAATATATAGAAGATGATTGTATGTTTTACAAAGAAGAACTAAAATATTCTCTTTAAGATCTTGAAAGAGTTTAAAATGAGAAAAAAATCTTGAAGGAAAGCCTAGGAGAAGCAATTGAATGCATCAAGAAACTGAGAGAACACATCAATAAGTTCAAAGAAAGGCATAGGAAAGTCAATATACAGCTGAAGCAAGCAAATGAAGAGATTATTGGACTGAAATTCCAAGTGGAAGAAAAGAAGAGAATTGATGATGTCTAAATACTAAGATACAAAGAAAGATAGATGAATGCACAAATATTGAACAAGAAGCTGTAAATCTCAAAAATGATCTAAAAAAGGCAAGAATACATGAGGAGAAATTCAAAATGAGTACTACAATGCTTGATGAATTACTTGAAATACAAAAACCCTCTAAGGACAAAGGTGGTTTGGGACTTGAAGAAGGACAAAGTTCAAAGGAAAATTAGACACCTACCAAGGTTGGCAATCAAAAGAAGATTCAAGGCAATAAGAGACAATTCATAAATCAAAGAAGAAATGCTGGAAGACCTCATATTAGACAACCAAATGCACAAAGGTACCTATATTTCAATGGTATTTTTTTTTCATGCAATAAATATGGACATAAAGTAATAGAATGTAGAAGTAAAGTGAATCAGGATGTTGGACTCTTCTCTGGACAATGTTTTGCATGCAAGAAATTTGGACATAGACCTACTGAGTGTAGAAGTCAAATGATGAATAGATATAATATAGGGAGAATTTTTCAATCTTTTAATGGCTACTATTATTCATGCAATATATTTGGACATAAGGCTTACCAGTGCAAATCAAGGATGAATAGAAGTCAGTTTGGTTAGAAAAATGTTGTGTGCTACAATTGCAACAAGCCTGGACACATTTCAAGATTATGTAGAAGCAAAAATAGAAGACAGTCTAATCCGGTAAGGAGGAATAAATCTGTGAAGAAAGATGATTCTACTAATATTAAGAAGGAAATGGAAAAGATTTGGAGAAATAAAGATAGAGATGATTCAAGAACTAAAAATGCATCTGTACCTACCTTTGGTATAGATAATTCTGCTGGAAACTAAGCCCATGCTAAGGCTTACGAGGAGCAACAACAATTTTTTTTAATAACCCCCTCAAATACAAGGTGTCAAGTCATGACACGAAGATATATCTTGGAAAAGGAATTTATAAAGCTATTGAAGAAAATTGTGGAAGGAAATATTGCGATGTGGAAGTTTGCAGAGCATCTGTAGATTAACTATGGATACAAGGTTTCAAATTTTAACAGCTTTTTTTAAGAACTTATTGCTGACACATTTATTGATACAGGTCTAATCATGGAGTTAAAAATGTATTTGAGAAGATGAATTCATTTGTTGTGAAGGAAATGCAAATTGAAGAAGAGGAAGTGGAATTGAGGTGTGTTTTGGAAGAAAAACATCAAACCCTATTCTTTGTTGAAGAAAATTCAAGAGGTATTCCGCTTACATAATTATTTTTTGAAATTTTTATCTTTAATTAATGGATGGTTCAAAGGTAGTAAATGTTTTAGATATACCGCAAATTAAATTGAAGAGGCATTCTTTGAAAAAACTGTCAGAAGACTTGGTGGGTGCATTTTCTAGCACTCTACTTAGAGTTTTTCCTACTAAGGATATCTATGCATACATTGATGGAAAAATAGAAGATATGTCCCCTATTAGATTGAGTATGTTGTGGAAAATTGAATTGGAAGAAAACTATGATGCATACAAAACCCTAGTGGAAAAGAAGTTGGACGTATGACAAAAGTTTCCACTGTTTGAATTTGACAAGGAGTACATTTGAATTGTATTGAGTAGGATTCATAATGAGTCTATTTGTATTGATGGTGCACACTCGATAACCAGAGAAGCAATAAGGGATGTGACTGGTTTGTGCTCCTTTGGACTAGTTCCAAGGTAGAAGTTTGTTAATGACCAAGAATTAATTGAAAAGATTGATGCAACTCTTCAAGGAAAATAAATTATCTTGAGTACAATTGAAAATTTGGCTATTCGGTATGTCACAATGATTATTATACATAAAATTTTCTTACCTAATGATGGATATACAGTATCTACTATTGATTCTCATATTGCACTTGACATGATTGGGAATGGTGCAGATTATGATCTTTGCGAGTTACTTCAAAAAAACCTAATGAAGAAATTGAAAGAAATAAAAAAGAACAAAAAGAGTACATTTAGGTATGGTAATTTGATATTTTTCTTACTTTTCTACTTCATGAAGGAGATAGGCTAGTAATTAGAAAAGTTGAATGGTCAAATAAAGAACTAGTAGCACACCAAATAAGAAATATCATAATGAATCTTGGTGGATAGAATGCTCAAGAAGATGCTCTTGTAGCATTCTTTGGGATGTTTTAGATGAGGATGAATAAGAGAATAAGAATTCTAGAGAGTGTGGTGGAAAAATACTCTGAAGACATTAATTTCCTTGTCTCTACTGATTTTTGTTACATGGAAGCAGTTGAGCCTAGACTTGTGTGGATTTTTGAGTTAGATTATGAAGTAATTGTGGAGGAAGTTGATTATTATGTAGATGTGCTTCTAGGAAGCCCAAAGAACCCCAAAAAAACTAGGTTTAGAAGAAAATTTTATGAATGAAGCCTCTGGTAGTACAAGAAGAACATGAAAGAAAAGAAAAGGTTTTGCTATCAAGCATGAGGTTACAAAACAAGAAGGAAGTCAATTTGATGTGACCCTACATGAGCATGCAAGTGAGAGTATCAAAGACTCTGATGAAGCAATAAGAGCTCTACAAGAAGTAATTACTAGTGCAAGCATCAATGCATCAACATCTTCTATAGAAAATCTCAAGAGTATGGTTGATTCATTGAAAGCATACATCTTTGGATCAAAAGAACAAATAGGAAATGAGTCAGAAGCAAGAACTACAAAATAAAATATATAAGGCATCAAAGAGAAATGTCTATAGGCACACAAAAGAGTCTTGAAGGGATTGAAGTATGTTTAGGATTGTGAAGAAGAAGCATAGGAATTAATATCTTTTTGTCTGAATTGGTCTAACTAGACACTAAATACAAAGAATGAGGGAGTCATAATGAAATTCAGTTGAGCACTCAAGCAAATGTTTACAGTTTGGAAAATGATAGGGATAATTAGAGGTGGTATTACATGATGCAATTGTAGGACACATTCTTTAGCTTGTAGGATCAGAGAACAAAGATAATTGAGCAGTACATGGCTCTTAGAGATTTAGTAAAAATAAGGTACACTCCTATATCTAGTGTCTTTGCTAGTGCTTATAAATTATCAGAAAAAAATCTCATCCCCAACACTATGAAAGAAGGTATAGAGTCTTTAACAAAGCTTGAATTACTATACATGAATCTTGTAAATGAAAAAGGTTCTTGGGAAGAAAGAAAAGATACTTGGAAGGTGTTGGCAATCAGGATTGCACCCTTACCCAAGCTAGACTTTCCTATCTTGTTGCAACATGGAAACACTCTTAAATTTTTGGGTAAATCTATAGGTGAGAGAGAATCTTCAGAGTGGGTTGGTTCCCCCAGTAAAACACCTAATCTAATGGACCTTTAGGGAAAAGGGGTAGAAGGAAAAACTAAAAACAAAGATCCAAAACTGAGGTGATTTACAAATAATAAGAAGATTCTGACAATTTTTTCCACTCACAACAATATCTCTAAAACACTGATTCTCACAATCCCACCCTAAACATCTAATCCAAAAGTGACTTTCATAGAGGTTAATCAAGCATAACACATAATGTAACTTTAATCACATCAAAATCTTGCAAACAAACCTACAAATGACAAGACATAAGGAGGATTCTACATTCAAATCATAGCTAACATTAGATTGTGACTATAAACTTGAAACAAGTAGATGAGGAAAGAAATCTTGCAGCTATATTGAACTGAAGGAGTGACAATTATAGAATATGAGTACAAAACCAGTTTACAAAACTCTTTCATTGATTAGGAGAGTAAGAAACCATCAATTTGAACTGAGAAAAATAAAAATTTTCTCCAACTTATAGCCTCCAAGTGTCACCATAGAGAAAATTGCCAAAAATCAACTTAACTGCATCTCTGAATAGCAACTTTTCCCATTTTCGAGCTCAAGGAAAAAGCTTGAAAAAAAGTGTCATAAAATGCTCCAAACAACACCAAAAGGATATAAACTTTCCACCTCCAAAAGGTTGATCTAGAAAATTCACAAAATCAGGTGCAAATAGATGGAAACTGAAAAATGGAAACTTCAATTTGCCTCCTTTTCTCCAAATCTTCCCAAGTGAACTTAATTTAAAATGGAAAGTTTCAGTGAGGACTCAAGTACTGCCTTTAAATAAAAATTAATTAAGCAATTCATAAGAATATTGCTTAATTAATTTTTTACAATCTACAGTTTCAAAATAGAAATCCCTATCACATTCACTTTGATACCGACTTGACTTCAATTACTCTAATTTTTTCAATTTGAACTCAAATATTCTAAATTTTGCAATTCTAAGTAAAATTTCATACTTTGCAAAAATCAAAATATTTAAAAAAAGGCACCTATA
The DNA here is from genome assembly GCA_007258455.2 of Sequoia sempervirens. Taxonomy (NCBI): domain Eukaryota; kingdom Viridiplantae; phylum Streptophyta; class Pinopsida; order Cupressales; family Cupressaceae; genus Sequoia; species Sequoia sempervirens. The sequence goes on from VDFB02332786.1 coordinate 24,984, forward strand.
TACTTGATTTTTCTATAAAACATCACAAAAAAATTAGATGCCCATCAAGTAAGTTGTTCCAAGGGAAATCTAATTGTTCAAGACTTAGGAAAAAAATCAAAAATCCTAAGGTCATTTTCTTGATTTTTAAAACAATGCATTAAATATTTCCCAAGGTTTAGAAAGTCTCACCTAAAATGGACAAGGCATATACAATTTTCTATAAAAATCAAGGAAAACAGACTAATGCTAGGCTCGACCTAGGCTTAACCATTTACAAAGGCAAGGCATTTTGGACTTAAGGAATTTGATTTTTTTTTTAAAAGAATGTGATAAAAGCCTAAAGTCAAATTATGGCATGGGGAAAAACCCTAGCATCAAAACCAAAAGGAAGCCCTAAATTTTCTCATCATTTTCACTTGGCCAACTTTGGAGAAGAGGGCTCTGCAATTGGCCACCATGGAAGTTAGGGTTTGAAACTAGAACTTCATCATTCGAGCTGCTTTCTCTGCCATTCTTGTCAAATCTTCTTCTGCATTTGATGGTAAGACATTTGCTACCATTTTGATGAATTTTGGACTCCATTCCAAAGGAAGAATTGGGCCTAGAGGCCGCGACCATGATTGGTTTTTTGACGCATTGTTCTCTTTTCTGTTTCCTATTGTTGTATTGTTTACTTGGCCGCCATGAAAGGGATTTGTTTGAGCTTTTGTGAAGGCTTGGCTATAGACTTGGGCTAGTTTTATTCATTCACAGCCATGGTAAGCTCCATTTATTTTTATAGATGGTGCATTTTCTTCTTAAAAATGCCCGATCTGAGCTCAATTCTCAAACATAAGTTGAGAATTTGTAGGAGAAATGAGTAGATTTTTGAGTTGGTCTTGCTTAGGCCATGGCCTCACCATATTCATTTCTCTTATTTCTACAAAAATAAACTCTTTTGGGCTCGACCCATGATGTGCAATAGTATTACTTATTAAATGCAGGAAATCTTTGTATCTATGCTTACTATTTTTTGGGTTTGTAAAACCCTTCATGGTTGTGGCTATTAGCTTGAATATCTTCATATTTTGAGAGCTCCATTGCTAGCACAAGCTCAAACCCTTGTTATTTCTTTTGTATTTGCATTTTGAAGCAAAAAACCTAAGTGGGTATTCTCATTTGTGAAGAAAAACACTCTCTCAGGCTGCAGCCATGAGAGTTCAATTGGGTTTACTTGCATTCTTGTATGAGCCTGAGCCTTCATTACTTCTGCATTTTGAAATATCACAATGTAAACCCATGTGGTTTTCTTCCTAAATCTCAAAATGGGTAGCATTGCATTTGTTTCTGCTCTATACAAAGTGCATTCATTTCTCTCTACTCACACACAGATGTATTGCATGAGTCATGGTGTCATTGTTCCATTTGCTTCGAAACCCTAGCTTATTTGGACATTGGCTCACTATTTTGAAAATCAACAATGATTTCATTTTTTCAAGTGCACACTACTTTAGCTTCACTTGCTTTCTCTCAGAATGCAAATTCTACTTTACTCAAAAATTATTCTTAATGGAACAAGCTATTTTCTTTGCACTATTTGCTTTCTAAAAGACATGTTGCTCTAATGACATTTGTAATCTTTCCTTTCATTACACATGTTGTTAGCAATTACTTTCTTTCATTTTTTCTTGAAGTGCATAAACATAATGAAGCTCAACTTTATTTGGTGCTTTTCAGTTGCTTATCAAACAACATGTTTTCTCACACCCTCCATGAAATTTTTTATTCACTGTTTAGCATGGCTTCCATGATATTTGCACACACTTGCTTAATGAAACACAAAAAAAAGCTCTATTTAGTCTCAGATGCATTGCATATGGATGCCTCTATTTCATTTACTTACTTTTACGGGTTGCATTCAGCTATCATGGTATTTTCTATAATTCACTTGCTATCCATTATCACCCATTCTATGCACTTGAATGTTCCTAAAAATGTACTTCAAATTTCATAGTTTCATGTGACAATGCAGTGTGATAGTCTTTATATCTGTAGCATCAATCATATTGAAACCGGCCTTGGGTTTCGTTGTAGTCCATTATCATTAATGATGCTATGCCAAGTTACATTCAACTCAAACACTTAGTGTATTGTACTTTCAGTTCAACAATGCTTCTTTTTTCTTTACCCTTGACTTTCAAGCTTCATTTGCAGCCACTTATAATTCTATTTCTTGATGGGGAGAAGCTTTCTTTTGTACTCTTCATGCATTTTTATTTCTCTTAGGCAGCATATGTTGATGTGAAACTTGATTTTTCAATAGAAGATTTCGAAATACAAACACTTGATGATGGTGTTCTGAAGCTTCCTCTTATGCTTCAATGGCCATTGTTGATTGGCATTATGTATACCTTTTCACTATCACATTTCATGATGATTCACTCCTTATGATGATCTACTTGAGCAATTGATCAGTTATGATCTTCAACTCATTAAATTTTTAGACTTGATTGTCCTAATGGTCAATTTCTTGAGTTCCTATGACACTTTTGATGTACTCCTTCAAATGCATATCTCTTTTGAGCAATTTTGAATTGTTTCCTTTCTCAAACCCTCTCTAGAATGTTAAGGGGGCAGCATGCTGAGCTCAACCCTTGTGGGAGCCCATTTTACACCACATGCTATAAATCTTCAAAGAAAATTAGCAACATGGCTTTTCCTATACCTTAACAGGAAACAAACAATGTTAGATTAAAAACAATAAATCCAAAGTTTATTATGATGTTTCCTCCTTTGTATTCTTTTGCACACTTCTTGTCTCTACTCAATTGATTCAATGCACCATAAGCAATGTTCTACATTACTATTGATAGATCATGTAGGAGGATTCATAACTCAAGCTCTAAAAAACATTACAATCACTTGCAGGTTCACTTGGAGAATGGGAGCAAAGAGGGTTGCAGAACATTGAAGGCAACTCAAAGACACATTCAGGAAATGACAGCTATGTTCCCTCTTATGTGCTCTCTTCCTTCTTTATCTTCAGTAGTGTAGTTCACTCCTTATGTTTCATTGTTTCAACTATTCCCACAGCTTGTGTGGGACACTTGATTCTTCTTTTCATCCCAATGAATACAAAACAACATTTTTTGCAATTCTCGTTCAATTATGTACTTCTCTTTTGCAAAAATGTATGAAACATTGTGTAATGAATAACTGAATAAAAAATGAAAGCACTTCCTTTTACATTTCATGCAATATTTAATGTTGCAAATGATGAATGGAAAATTGAAACACATTGCACTTCAACAACTCAAATATATGCAATGGTTTAAACAACTGCAAAAAAAAAGGAAACTCTTCACCTTAAAATGAACCTGAATTAACCAGCTCTGTCAATTTGAACTGTGGTGAAAAATTGATAACACTCTTGGCGACCTCTGTTAGATGATTTCCTACTAAGCATCAAGTCAATTGCCTTATGTAGATCCACTGGGCATGGAGTCAATTCTTCCTTTCTAAAACTCAAGAGATCTAAAAACTGAAACTTGCCACACCAAACAGTAGCAGATACCAAAACCAAAACAAATGGAAGAAAACCTACAAGGCCCTGGTGCTAGACAACAATGTGTGGAAGCACTTATGGAAAAGAAAACACTAAAAAGAGAAGTTCTCCATGCACTTATTAGCAACAACTATTCTACTATAGTACAAGGGTAGAACTTAGAGCCTCAGAAACAATGTTTTAAATGGATCCCATTGACTGGGATCAAAAGCACCTCCTCGCTTAACCTTGAGAGCTGAAATGAATTATGCTCTTTGCATTCTATTATTACATACAGGCCCTCCCAAATTGTATCAAATTTGGATTGCCTCCCAAGTTTACTCCTATGTTCATCCCATTTGAGCACAAAGTCTCCAACAACAAATTCTCTGAACTTTGCTCTTTTGTCAAAGGAGATCTTCATTTGAGCTTGATGAATTTCAAGCTTCTTCCATGCTTCCTTTCTTCCTTCCTCCAGTTCCATTAGTTGTGCAATTCTAACTTCCATGGGCTGTTCTTCTAACAACTCAAGTTCTTTGATAAAACTCAAAGTTGGTAGCTCAATGGAGATTGGTAATTTGGCCTCCTTGCCATAATTAAGAATATACAGAGAGCAACCAATAGCCCTCTTGGGGGTTATTATATCATCCCAAAGGGATAATTTTAACTTTCCATGCCATGTTCTCTGGTTGTCTTCGATGGCCTTCTTGAGGATCTTGATCAGGTTCTTATTGGTAGATTTCGCCTGTCCATTACCCTATGGGTAGTAATTTGATGAAGTACTCAAAAATATATTATTTCTCACAGACCAGTCATAAATATTTAGAACAATAAATGCTAAAGCATTATAAAAAATAATGGAATCTGGAACACCAAATATGGACACTAAATCTTGATAAAAATTCAGAATAGAAGCTTCATTTGTTTCTTTCAGAGAAACAGCTTCGGTCCACTTCATAAAATAGTCTATGGTGGTTAAGATCCACTTGTGACCAACACTTGAGGGTGGATTAATTGGCCCGATAAAATAAAGCCCCCATTTAGCAAAGGGTTGTTCAGCTTGAATAGTATTTAAAGGAAAAGCTGCAAGTTTTTTCTTACTTGCGAATAATGCACATTTTTCACATTTCTTTACCTAAGCGAATGCATCCTTGAATATGTCTAGACAATAATAACCAACCCTCATTATTTTTCAGGGCTGTCGTTCTTGCTGCAAAGTGGCCTCCTAAAGGTCCATTATGGAATTCCTTTAGCAACTTATCTATTTGATTAGGCTCAATGCATATCAATAACACACCTTGGAAGTCTCTCCTAAACAACACACCATCAATAATAGCATAAGGAATGGCCTACAATTTGAAATACCTCCTCTTTGCCCTATCCCAGCCTTTGGGGCATTCACCGGTCTGCAAATAGTTAATCATTTGTTGTACCCAACTTGTACTAGGAGCTAAGACAATAGTTTTCTCTTTGTTACTCAATACTATGGCGATGTTCCCATCATCTTCTAGGTGTTTTTCTGTGCTTTCAGCAAGTTGTTCACACAAGCCTTTGCCTCTAACAAGTTTAGTAACCTTAATGTCAAAATCAAATTCCATTACTCTTTTTATCCAACCGACTCTCTTATCATTCATATCTTTATTCAACAAGAAATATTTCATAGTAGGGTGAGCAAACAACAAATAAATTTTGTTCTTGGATAGCATGGTCCTAAATTTTTTAGGCTTCTAACCACTGCAAACACATGTTTTTCCACAAAAGAGTATTTTACCTCATCGTTGTGTAGCACTTGAATGAAAAGGGCCACGGGTTTCTCCAAGCCTTCATCATTTTGCTAGCATAGCATGGAAAAAATAGTATCAATACCCCCAAAAGAATATAAGATAAAATATTTATTATAATTTGGATTAATGAGGGTTGGGGCAGTTGAAAGGGCCTCTCTTCTTTGCTCGAAGCTCCTGTTAGCCTCCTTAGTCCAATTGAAAGGTACATTATTTTTCAGCATTGCGGTGAGAGGTTGTAATAAAGTTGCAATATTTGGTATAAACCTTCTCATGAAATTAATTCTGACAAGGAAACTTTGCAAAACCTTTTTATGTGTTGGCAAAGGTAATTCCAGAATGGATGAAACTCATTTTGGGTCAATAGAAATTCTGTGTTTAGAAACAATATGTCCTAGAAGCTTACCTTCATGGATCAAAAATATACATTTCTTCAGATTGAGAGAAACTTCAAACTCTCTGCATCTTTGGAAGATTTGTATCAAATGTTCAAGGTGTTCATTATCATTTTTGGAAAATACTATGATATCATCTAAATACACAAGAACAATCTTATTCATAAGGCCATTGAAATCCATGTCCATTTCCCTTTGGAATGTCGCCCTTGCATTAGATAAGTCGAAAGGCATCTTCTTGTAAGCCATACTGCCCCATTTAGTCATGAATGTTGTTTTATATTGATCCTCCTCCCTAACCAAAATATGATTATAGCCAGAATACCCATCAAGCAAAGATAATCTATCAGAACTAGACACTACTTGTAGAATTTTCTCCATTGAAGGGAGCAGGTAGTGATCTTTAAGCGAAGCCTTGTTCAAATCCCTAAATTCAACACAAATCCTAATTTCCCCATTTTTCTTCCTAACCGAGAACAAGTTGGAGACCCAAGAAGTGTGCTTAATAGGAAAGATTATGTTGCTCTCAATCAACTTAGTTAATTTAGCTTTCATTAAATGTTCAAGTTTAGGATTCATGGGTCTTTGTTTCTATCTCACAGATTTTGCATTAGGTTCTAACTCGATAGTATGCTGAGCTAGTTCAGGATCAAGACCTCTTAAGTCCTTGTATTCCCAAGCAAATATATCATTGAACTCTTGACATAACAAAACAAAAGCTTGCTGCTCTTCCTTAGTGCATACCTTGCCTAGCTTGAGAAGTTTACCTTTGAATATTTTGATGGCTTCATAATGCTCCTATTTGATAGTCATGCTACACTTGTCTTTCCTTGGTCATCAGAGTTAAAAATTGACTCTAATTTCACCGAACCCTTTGGCAACTTATTTGATTTCAGCTATATAATCTGACTTCCATATTGTTATTGCCACTTTAGCTGATTTTCATCTGCAAATTCAGCTTTTGCTATCAAGAAGTTCACAATCTGTTCGTCACTATTAAAGACACATTATTATCTGGCATTGAAGGTCTAACAACAATTTTTACATATTGTTATGTTTCTACATTATGCACCTCATTTGGAATATCAAATTGGGCACCTAAGAAAACAAGTCTATTTGCATGTTTGTTTTGAGTTCTAGGGACATAAAGCAAATTAAACGCATCAAAATCCTCTAATAGGTCCCACACTTGATGCTTGTATTTCTTAAGTACGCCATTTCTCATAGCATTTAAGTTCTTGACTTGATTCACAACTAATTCAGAGTCACCATAAACTTGTAAACACTTAATACCTCTTTTCCGAGCCCTTTTGAGGCCATGAATGAGGGCCTCATATTCAGCCATGTTGTTTGTACAGCTGAAAGCGAACCTCAAGGCTAAATAATATTTTCCCCCATAAGGTGATACCAGCATTGCTCCTGCATTGGACCCCATCTTACATCTTGAACCATCAAAATACAACTTCCAAAGTTGGTTTTCTTGTTGTTCATACCGCTCTTGATCTTTAAAAAAATTAGGAATTGCTACATTGGGTTCATGAATTACATAGACTCCTAATCCAACTTCTTTTGTATTGCTAGAAGGATCAAGGTCTTGATTTTTAGTAGCCCACTCATCCAAGTTTTCTTCCTAATTGGATGAACTAGGGTCAAAGACCACATATTGACTCTCTAAACCATGAGTGGCTAATGGGTTGACATTTATGGAGTTGGTGGTGTATGACTCAATGTGAACTTTGGGTAACGGTTCATAATCAATAGTCACTTTGGTGCCATACATAGTTCTAAAGAATAGGTGAGACCAATCAGTTGATAAGAATCCTCCTAGTTTAGCAGTAAAGTCTCTTGAGAGGCATGTGAAATGGGGAGGAAATTCAATCACGTGAACATCTTGGGAAACAACAAAGTTGGGGCAAGCATGTAATGTGGGATAAATTTTTAATGATTCATATTGTTTGAACAATAGATCCATCTAATTGCACGACTGCTTTTGACATGGGTTCATAAACCAAACCTAACTTGTCTGCTAAGCTTTTAGGCATAACTAAGCTATTAGCACCTAAGTATATCATATAATTATGTACAAGTTTATCCCCAATAATAAGACTTAGATAGAATGGTGGGGGTTTCACTTCTTGATTTTTCTGCCCACCTTTGACCTTTAAGTTATTCACAAGTACAATTATGTTCTTTTCTGCATTAACAACATCTAAAGATGAAAGTTTAGCCAATGCATCTTGTAACAAATTTTTTTGGTCTGGGATATCTAATGCATCCATAATCGACACGATGACTATAGCTTTCTTTAAATGCTCAACCAAATTAAAATACATGAACTTACCTTTTGTTGTCCTGAAGAAACAACAATGTCATTTACCTTTTGCTCTCCTCTCTATAGAATTTGCACCTTCGGCTGTGCTGCAGGGACAATTTGAGGTGGAATGGCATGAATTTTATCCTTTGTAGCTTGTTCTACTTCTATTGCTCTCCCTTTTGACCTTTTATTTTCTGCAATGGGAAAACCTTGCTGTTTCTGACCTTGAAAATGGTTAACTTTACAATAGTCAACACTTTTCCAATTCACAAAAGCAACCTTAGAGTTTCCTTGTTGTTCCACATTCTCGCTTGGAAAATTTTCTGGGCCAGCATAATGATTCTGCACCATGAGAGCTTGATCCTCCATCCTAATAATGCACACAACCTGATTGTGTGGCTGATTGCATGGGTAACACCAATCATGTTCTTGAGCCAAGTTGTTCTGCGGTATGAGTTCCCTTGAGGGGCCAACAACATTGGGATCTTAAGGCCGAAAAGGCTTGGGATTAAAAATCCTTTTTTGACCTTGGAAATCATTCTGAAAAGGTGGCCTATTCTATTGATTTTGATGATAAGGAGCTTGATAAGGTCTATGTTCCTAGCTGACTTGTTTCTTAAGGCTCACAAATCCATTACTGAAGGTTTTACCAAAAAATTTCAACTAATTTTTTATTTCTTGGATTTCTTTGGTCTGGTCTGGTCTGGGATGAAATTTTCTTGAACAACAACCTGATAACCTATTATTGGGACTGATAGAACAACAACTATAGGAGGAAAATTCATAGGGATGTGTGGCTAAATTTCAAGAAAAATAGGTGTGGGTGGTCTCGGGGCTATGTTCCTGGCTTGAATGAAACAATTCTCTACTCTTATTGTGATGTCATAGGCATTTGGAAATGTAAATCCCCCATGGACTATATCATAACCAAAATTTCACTATTCAGGGCTTTTAAGAAGAATAGGAAGTTATGCTCAGGTGAGGGTTTAACTATTAGAGGGATCCTATCCCAGGTTCTTTGGAACCGATAAATTAAATCAACCATGTGTTCATGGGAAGCTTGCTTGATGGTGCTCAACTGCTTTAGCAATGGAATATGATCTAAGTTATCCATGAACTTCCAGTGTAGGCCATCGCCAAGCTGGTCCCATATTGCAATGGAATTGGCTGGGAGCCCTCTAAACCACTTAAGGGCTTTCCTCTTCAACGAAGCAACCAACAATCTTATAGCCACCTTTTCTTCTGTCACATTGTGCACCGAACATAGTGTCGCCACATCTCAGATGTGTTCTATAGGGGTGGTCTGGTCTGTGCCCATGAAGTATGGTAGTCCTTTAAGTACAACAAGTGGGATGTCATCATGTCGAGCCAAAAACAATGGGCTGCCCCTGTTAAATGGTGTGAAAGAAAATTGTCTCTCCATAGGTGGTGCTTGAGATATTGGAGTTGGGTTCCTCTTCACAAAAATTATAGGACTGAGCTCTAGAGGTGTAGACTTCACCCTCCTAGTTGAATTAAAGACCCTCCTTGGTTTTTTTCCTCTCCTTCTCAGTGAGGAGAGTTGTAAATAATAAAAAGGAGATGGACTAGATCTGGTTTGGATCCTTCTCATAAGTTGTTTGCACTAAATCTGCAATGTAACCAGAAATTAGGAGTCACTAGGTATATTTTTGAAACCTCTATAGGCAGAAAATGTTGCTGCATCTACCAAACAATAGATTATAACTTCCAAAACAACTCTAAAGACAATACTCTAGAGTTCCACCAGACGTGCCAAAAACTGTTGGCAATCAAGATTGCACCCTTAGCCAAGTCATACTTGCCTATCCTATTGCAACATGGAAATGCTCTCAGATTTGTGGGTAAATTTGTAGGTGAGAGAGAATCTCCAAAGTGAGCTAGTTCCCCCAATAAAACACCTAATATACTAGACCTTTAGGGAAAAGGGGTAGAAAATTGAAAACATAGATCCTAAATTAAGGTGATTCACCAACAATAAGAAGATTCTGACAATTTTTTCCACTCACAACAATATCTTTAAAACTCCCATTCTCACTATCCCACCCTAAACATATAATCCAAAAGTGATTTGCATAGAGGTTAATCAAGCATAACATAGAATGCAATCTGAATCACATGAAACTCTTGCAAACAAACCTACAATGACAAGACATAAGGAGGATTCTGCATTCAAATCATAGCTAACATTAGAGTGTGACTATAAATTTGAAACAAGTAGATGAGAAAAGAAATCTTGTTGCTTTATTGAACTAAAGGAGTGGAAATTTTAGAATATGAGTACAAAACCAATTTACAAAAATATCTTAGTGATTAGGAGAGCAAGAAGCCATCAATCTGAACTAAGAAAAATCAAAATTTTCTCCAACTTATAGCCTCCAAGTGTTACCATAGTGAAAATACCCAAAAATCAACTTCACTGCATCTCTGAATAGCAAATTTTCCTATTTTAGAGCTCAAGGAAAAAGCCTGAAAAATAGTGTCATAAACTACTCCAAACAACACCAAAAGGATAGAAACTTTCCACCTCCAAAAGGTTGATCCAAAAAATCCACAAAATCAGGTGCAAATAGCTGGAAACTGAAAATGGAAACTTCAGCTTGCCTCCTTTTCTCCAAATCCACTCGAGTGAACTTAATTCAAAATGGAAAAATTCAGTGAGGACTCAAGTATTTCCTTTAAATAAAAATTAATTAAGAAATTCATAAGAATATTGCTTAATTAATGTTTTACAATCTACAGTTTCAAAATAGAAAGCCTTATCACATTCACTTTGATACTGACTTGACTTCAATTACTCTGATTTTTTCAATTTGAACTCAAATATTCTAATTTTTGCAATTCTAAGTAAAATTTCATACTTTGCAAAAATCAAAATATTTAACACAAGGCACCTATATACTTGATTTTTCTATAAAACATCATAAAAAAATTACACCCATCAAGTAAGTTGTTCCAAGGGAAATCTAAATTGTTCAAGATTAGGCAAAAATAAAAAACCCTAAGGACATTGTCTTGATTTTTAAAACAATGCATTAAATATTTCCCAAGGTTTAGAAAGGCTTGCCTAAAATGGACAAGGCATATATGATTTTCTATAAAAATCAAAGAAAAAAGACTAATGCTAGGCTCGACCTAGGCTTAACCACTTACAAAGGGAAGGCATTTTGGACTTAAGGAATTTTTTTTTTTTTTGAAAAGAATGTGATAAAAGCCTAAAGTCAAATTATGGCATGGGGAAAAACCCTAGCATCAAAACCAAAAGGAAGCCCTAAATTTTCTCATCATTTTCACTTGGCCGACTTTGGAGAAGAGGGCTCTGCACTTGGCCACCATGGAAGTTAGGGTTTGAAATTGGAACTTCACCATTCGAGCTATTTTCTCTGCCATTCTTGTCGAATCTTCTTCTGCATTCAATGGTAAGACATTTGCTACCATTTTGATGAATTTTTTACTCCATTCTGAAGGAAGAATTGGGCCTATAGGCCGCGACCATGATTGGTTTTTTGACGCATTGTTCTCTTTTCTGTTTCGTATTGTTGTATTGTTTACTTGGCCTCCATGAGAGGGCTTTGTTCGAGATTTTGTGAAGGATTGGCCATGGACTTGGACTGGTTTTATTCACTCACAACCATGGTAAGCTCCATTTCTTTTTATATATGGTGCATTTTCTTCGTAAAAATGTTCAATTTGAGCTCACTTCACAAACATAAGTTGAGAATTTGTAGGAGAAATGAGTAGATTTATGGGTTGGTCGCTTAGGCCACGACCTCACCATATTCATTTCTCTTATTTCTACAAAAATAAATTCTTTTGGGCTCGACCCATGATATGTAATAGTATTACTCTTTGAATGAAGGAACTCTTTGTATCTATGCTTATTGTTTTCTGGGTTTGTAAAACCCTTCATGGTTGCGGCTATTAGCTTCAATATCTTCATTTTTGGAGAGCTCCATTGTTGGCACGAGATCAAACCCTTGTTATTTCTTTTTTATTTGCATTTTGAAGCAAAAAACCCTAAGTGGGTATTCTCATTTGTGAAGAAAAAAATTCTCTCAGGCCGCATCCGTGAGAGTTTAGTTGGGTTTACTTGCATTCTTGTATGAGCCTGAGCTACTTCATTACTTCTACATTTTGAAATCTCACAATGTAAACCCATGTGGTTTTCTTCCTAAAGCTCAAAATGGGTACCATTTCATTGGTTTCTGCTCTATGAAAAGTGCATTCATTTCTCTCTACTCACACACAGATGTATTGCATGAGTCATGGTGTCATTGTTCCATTTGCTTCGAAACCCTAGCTTATTTGGACATTGGCTCACTATTTTGAAAATCAACAATGATTTCATTTTTGAAGTGCACACTACTGTAGCTTCACTTGCTTGCTCTTAGAATGCAAATTCTATTTTACTCAGAAATTATTCTTAATGGAATAAGTTGTTTTCTTTGCATAGTTTGCTTTTTGAAAGACATGTTGCTCCATTGACATTTGTTATCTTTCCTTTCATTATACATGTTGTTAGCTATTACTTGCTTTCATTTTTTCTTGAAGTGCATAAAAAAAATGAAGCTCAACTTTATTTGGTTCTTTTTAGTTGCTTATCAAACATTTTTTCTCACACCCTCCATGCAATTTTCTGTTCACTGTTTAGCATGGATGTCATGATATTTACACACACTTGCTTAATGAAACACATAGAAAAAAAGCTATGTTTACTCTCAAATGTACTACATATGGATGCCTCTATTTCATTTACTTACTTTGCAAGGTTGTATTCAACCATCATGGTATTTTTTGTAAGTCACTTGATGTCCATTATCACCCATCTATGCACTTGAATGTTCCTGAAAATGCACTTAAAATTTCATAGTTTCTTGTGGCAATGCAATGAGATAGTCTTTATATCTATCACATCAATCATATTGAAATCGGCCTTGAGTTTCTTTGCAGTCCATTGTCATTAATGATGTTGTTCCAAGTTACATTCAACTCAAACACTTAGTGTATTGTACTTTTAGTGCAACAATGCTTCTTTTTTCTTCACCCTTGACTTTCAAGCTTCATTTGCAGCCACTTATAATTCTATTTCTTGATGGGGAGAACCTTCCTTCTATACTCTTCATGCATTTTTATTTCTCTTAGGTAGCAAATTTTGATGTGAAACTTGATCTTTGCATATAAGATTTTGAAATACAAACACCTAATGATGGTGTTCTGAAGCTTCTTCATATGCTTCAGTGGCCACTATTGATTGGCATTATGTATGCTTGTTCACTATCCCATTTCATGATGATGCACTCCTTATGATGATCTACTTGAGAAATTGCTCATTTATTATCTTCAAATCATTGCATTTTCAGACTTGATTGTCCTAAATGGTCAATTGCTTGAGTTCCTATGACACTTGTGATGTACTCCTTCAGATGCATGTCTCTTTTGAGAAATTTTGAATTGTTTCCTTTCTTAACCCCTCTCTTGAATGTTAAGGGGGAAGCATGCCAAGCTCAACCCTTGTGGGAGCCTGTTTTACACCACATGCTATAAATATTCAAAGCAAATTAGCAACATGGATTTTCCTATATGTGCATATAAAAAAACAATGTTAGATTAAAAACAATAAATCCAAAGTTTCTTATGATGTTTCCTCCTTTGTATTCTTTTGCACACTTCTTTGTCTTTGCTCAATTGATTCAATGCACCATAAGCAATGTTCTACATTACTATTGATAGATCATGTAGGAGCATTCATAACTCAAGCTCTAACAAAGCATTACAATCACTTGTAGGTTCACTTGGAGAATGGGAGCAAAGAGGGATGCACAACATTGAAGGGAGCTTGAAGACACATTTAGGAAATGAAGGCTATGTTCCCTCTTATGTGCTCTCTTCCTTCTTTATCTTTAGTAGTGTAGTGCACTCCTTATGTTTCATTGTTTCAACTATTCCCATGGCTTGTGTGGGAAAATTTATTCTTATTTTCATCCCAATGAATACAAATTTTTTTTTTGTGCAATTATTGTTCAATTTTGTACTTCTATTTTGCAAAAATGTATGAAACATTGTGTAATTAATAATTGAATATAGAATGAAAGCACTTCCTTTTACATTTCATGCAATATTTAATGTTGCAAATGATGAATGGAAAACTGAAACACATTGCACTTCAACAACTGAAATATATGCAATTGTTTAAATAACTGCAAAAAAATACTAAAACTCTCACCTTAAAATGAACTTGAATTAACCAGCTCTGTCAATTTGAGTTGTGGTAAAAAATTGATAACAACGGGATACCCTAAAGAATCTCAAGGGATCTTCATCTTCATTTTGATGTGTTCTTATCTTTTTTATTTTAATTATCCTTTTTGTTGATGCATACATACATATATCCAAGTGAAATATACTGAACTCCTATATGACCTTTTCCATTAGTATCAAATGGAGAGAGATAAATAGTGGAGAGATAATGTGAGAGATAGTGAGAAGGAATTTTTTTTTGGATGTCTAGGAAAGCTCTTTGGAATATCAAGGTTAATATTTAAAGGGGGAGTTTTCAATGTTGTGAGGGAGATTTAAGGTTAGGAAGAAATATTTTTGTTTCATGATATGAAAAATGTTTTTTATATGCATGTTGCCATCAATGAAAAAGGGGGAGACTGTTGGAAGTTTGGAAGTCTGTCATTGTTGATGCAGCTTGGCAACATGAGAATGATTTGTACATACATTGGTTGATTTGGCTATCCTAGTATTTTCATTTATTTCAACATTGTGGGGAAGCATTTTTGGATGTTATCTGTACAAATACTAACTATACCGAAAGTTGATCTATCAGAAGTTTGGTTAAGTGTTCTCTACTGATGGTGTTGCAATTTATTGCATTGGTTTTTGGGTCTACAATTCACCGCAAGAAGAGGTATAACTTTTTGCTTCTAACCATATCATTATGACTGGTTCATACAACTATATTCAAGATCTCGAGAAGTTTGGTGAAGAGTACTAGAAGATATCATTGATAGATTTCAACTCTGTATATTTTTGTCTCCTCTCTATTCATTATAACATTATGGGAGATTCCACATTTTATTGTGAATAATTTTTTGTCTCTATAGTTCTAAAGGTAGTCTCTCTGATGTTGGTGAAATGAGAAAATGAAGAAGTATCAAATCTAGAAGGTGTTTATTATGAGAATCATGTGTATAGTTGGAAGTTTTGTGATTAGGTCCTATTCTTGGCCGACCTAATACATAATATGTGTTGAGAAGATTAAATACTTTATGTGGATGTTAATTGGATCTACTTTAGATCCAAGCCAGCTTGAAATTAAGCATTGCATAGGTTGGTTGAGAAAAAAGATGATTTTAAATTTTGAATGGTGTTCACAACATCTATTTTAGATTATTTTGTTTACATCTAATTAGGCCAACCTAATTGATGTATGCAAACATAATTGGGTATATATACACAAGATATTTTGGAATTGAGAAGTGGTGAGTAGTGAGCAATGAATGAATGTGTGGGCATAAATGACATCATATGCGAGTGGTACTATATAATCCAAGCATGTGAATTCAGTGGTAAAAGTTCAAAATCAAAGCAGAGTTGTTGTGTGACTGCCAAGTAGAGCAGTACTTCATATTTAGAGCTTCAAAGGAACTGAAATATAGCACAAGATAGGTGCACTTTCTATCAGTTCATATTTTGGTAGTGAACCACCATTTTTGTATTGTACTTAACTTTGGTTGTGAGCCTTTTTAAGGATAGTGTGTCCTAGCAGTGAGCCTCTATAATATACTATATTCGGATATAATATATTGTGAGCTAATCCTCACTGCAATTTTTCCCTTTTTGGGTTTTCTACGAAAAAATCCTGGTGTTCATGCATTTTGCGGATTTGTGGATGATTCATGCTTTCATTCTTTGTTTCAGTTAGTATGTTTTGGTTATAAGATAAGTTGTGTTCAAAATTTTAATAGAATACTAATTCATTCCCCCCCTCTCAATATTCTGAATGTTCAACAAATAGAGTAAAGAAGAAAGTGAGAATGAGCAAGAAGGAGTAAGATTGATTGAAGGAATAAATAGAATAGAAAATGGGAACTTTAAAATGGATATAGGCATGAAAATGCATGTGTTTTGGTGTGTCTAAAATCGATAGAGGCGTTACACTTCATAGGTAGGAAGGAAGTGGAACATCCCAATGGCTATGTAGGTAGGAATCTTATTATGATGTTCACATGGAACATAGACATCTGTGTGATGTGAGGTCATCCATGAAAAAGTTCGTCTAATAAAAAGTTCACATTAACAACCAAAAATGAAAGGGGTAAAGACAATATTAAGGCAAGGTGAGGAGGACATTACATTATCAAATTTAATTAAGCTAAGGGGGAGGTTATGGAATGCAAAATTGCACAGGAATAAATTTTTGGCATTAAATTTTTTTCCCACTTTAGAGAACATATGTATTCTAACTGTAGACATCCAAATTTGGAAACTTAATTTATCCAAATTTATCACTTTTCGTCTAAACATCCTCTTATCCGAGTTAATTAAGTAATATTACTATTATTTAATTAATATCTTTAATTCTGCTAAATCCCTAAGGTATTTAATTAATAATTAAATACCTTACCTTCCTTAATCCTCTTTTCATCAAATAAATTAAATAAATATTACATTTATTTAATTCCTCACATGTCATTTTCATCTAATCCTAATCCATTTCCTAATCTCTTCATTAAGGATGTGCACATGCCTAATCCTTGATTAGGATGTGTCACATCCTCCAACTTTTGCAAGTTGGCTTTTAATCCTAATTAGCCCCTAATTATCCTTTAATTTCTGATTAATTAAGCCTAATCATTCTCCAAGAAATTTTTAATTCCTTTTTATTCTTCCTAAATTCCCCTCTTTTATATGTGAATTTTTAATTCACATTCCATCCTTCCAAGGCTTCTAGAACCTTGGACTTGTCACAATCTCCACATGTGACCAAGTCCCACCTTTTGGAGCCCACCTTTTAACCTCTAGACTTTCCTAAGAATGTGAATTTTTAATTCACACTTATTTCCCCAACCACCTTTCCTTTTCCCATGTAGATTTTTGAGGAATTCCAAAATTCCTCAAATGTCTCTTTCAATCCCACTTGGGGACAAGGAATCCCTTTTTGAGGAAATCTCCTCACTCCCCAAGGTGCATGTCCTTTTTCCACCTCATGTACCTTCTTGACAAATCATCTCCACCTCATATCCTCTTGTCCACTTCACCCTCCACATGTCAAGATGTGAGGGCTTGTGGGTTCTCAACCCACCATAGCTCTTCATCTTGGCCTTGTTGGATCAATCTTGACCGTTGAATTCTCTAGAGAATTCAAATTCTCCTATAAATACCCCCTCCTCAAGGGCATTTTCAACACTTTTTGCATTCTCATAACTATATGCTGCCAATTTGAATCCACAATCCTTTACCATCATCTAGCCATCTTTTTAATCATTTGCACATCTAATCTTGCATCTAGTCACTCAAGCAATCATCTAAGGAGAACACAATCCATTCCAAGCAAGGGCCAATCAAAGAGATACCAACAGCAAGGGAGGTAAAATTGTTTGTGTTTCATTTTATTTACATTCCTTTTCGTTGTATCACTCTTTTGGCTAATCTTGAGGTGTCCTTGGTATTTTGTCATTCCTGTTTCTTAGTCATTTTACACATCTAGAGTAGGATAAATTCCAAGGTATCACATTTCTGGCACGCCCGGTGGGACCCACACACGGGTCTTGCATTTAACGTCTCTTATGGTTAAGAATTTTGCAGGAAAAGCTCGCAGAAAGGTGGTAGCGCCCCCGCAGAAAGGCGGTAGCGCCCCCACAGAAAGGCGACAACGCCCTCTTGGCCACCTGAAAATTTTATTCTCTCTAACATGATTGCTGCAATTAGGGATACGTTTAGAAGGTTTTACTAACACTTTCCTTGCAGTGGGACGGGTGCAACTTTCTATTTTTTAAATCTGACAAAGTTTGCTGTAGAAAGGCGGTAGCGCCCTTGCAGAAAGGCGGTAGCGCCCCTACAGAAAGGCGGCAGTGCCCCCCCAGAAAGGCGGTAGCGCCCCTGCAAAAAGGCGGTAGCACCCCCACAGAAAGGCGGTAGCGCCCCTGTAGAAAGGTGGTAGCGCCCCCGCAGAAAGGTGGTAGCGCCCCAAAATAGCACAGTTTGGAAGGTAAAATAGGCGTTTTGGCTTCGTTTTTGCTCTAGTTTTTTACTATTTTCACGTGATAACTCTCTAACATTGTTCTGGCAAGAATATTGTTGTTTTTCACTGACGTTTTGCATCGTATTAGGGCATTATTGATCAAAGAGCAAAGAAGAAGACAGCTAACATTTACTTGCAGGACCAACCATTTGATCAGATTTTCAAAAATTATCTTTGTTGTTTTCGAACATAGTCTAATTAGGGGGATTAAACCTCATTGCTTGCTATTGTTGTTTGTTCTTGTGTTACCCAAGGGGATATTAATTTGTTTTCACTTTCCCCTTGCACTTCGTGTGAGCTTGGGGAGTAGTTGGAAACGGTTAGTATCTTCTTTTTAGTGGGACCTGCTTGGGGATTTCATCACCCCAAGGGATGATTCCAACCACGCGTACCGACGGGGTATATAAAGGGGGGAGAACGAAAGTTGTACCCCAATCCAGTTGCATCGTAATTGGCGGAGCGTCAAAGCTAGGGTGATACCTAGATAGACGTGAAGAGTTGGTCTGAGCCTTTCAGTATCTCGCTGGGGTTCCCAACTCACACTTGTGATGGACTGGTGTTCACGGTTGTGCCTCACGTACCGAGAGTATATCGAGGACTCCCTAGAAGCCTTGTGCATCCTAGATTCAGACTTTGCCTTGCCATACCCGTAATATTAATCATAGGATTGTGCTTGCTTGAGGTGTTTTCTTGTGAAAAATCTATCAAATTTTTGATACTTTGGACTTGTTTTATCATTTTGCGTCCTTGCCATAACCCTTGCCATCAAAACCAAACTTTACCCCCTGCAGAAAGGCGGTAGTGCCCCCTGTAGAAAGGCAGCAACACCCCTGATTTACTGCAGAAAGCTGTCTACGCCCCTGATTTTGCTGGAAACACCCATGATTTACTATAGAAAGCTGTCTACGCCCCTGATTTTGCTGGAAACGCCCCTGATTTACTGCAGAAAGCTGTCTACGCCCCTGATTTTGCTGGAAACGCCCCTGATTTACTGCAGAAAGCTATCTACGCCCCTAATCTTTTCTCCAAAAAGGCGGATTTGCCCTCCTGAACACCCGAAATTGCTCCATTCAGACCCATTTAGCCTCTAAACCATTATTTAATCATTCCCAACCATTACCTCATCATCCTAAGCCTTCGTTTTGTCACTTTAAACCTTCAAAAACCCCCGTTTGACTATTTTAAACCTCCATCTCATTATTCCAAACTTTCGTTCAACCCTTCTGAATCCCCATACATTCTCCACAATTATCCTTAATCCCCCACTCATTCTAATTTCCCCCTAGTCCACCAATAATTTCTTACCATTTGCATCTCCCAAACACTACCCATAACAAAACCGTCCTAACCTTGTATTACAAAGTGGTTACCTAAATTGACCATAGTGCTTGAACTTGATTATTAGTCTTTAACTTCGACCCCAATCAATTTGCTTCCATCTTGAGGTGAATTCGGTGGCGTAAGTTATCATCCTTGGCCCAATCAATCCATTCCTATCTCAAGGTGGATTCGGTGTCGTAGTCATCCTTTTAATTAATTAAAGCTCTTGGTTGCTAAGGGTAACTTTCTTTGATTAAACTCAAGGTCTCCCTCTCATCTTTTATCATCCAATCCAATTCAATCCAACCCAATCCAATCCAATCAAATCCAAATCCTAATCTAATCAAATCCAATCCAATTGAAATCCAATCCAATCCAATTCAAATCCAATCCAATCCAATCAAATCCAAACCAATCCAACTCAAATCCAATCCAATCCAATCCAAATCTAATCCAACCAATCAAAATCCGATCCAATCCAATATATCCAAACAAAACCTGATCAAAATCCAAATCCCATCAAAATCAAAATCAATCCCATTGCATCATCCAATCATCCTAATTTGAGCTTTAATCTGATCCTAATCTGAGCTTAACTTAAATCCTGATTTGAGCTTTAGTCCATCTCCGTCCAAAATATTTGATCCATTCTATTTATCCTTTCATCATTATGAATCCTCATCCTCCATCAATAGTAGTCAAGGGAAGCCCTAATTACGTGGATGACGATAACGAAAGTCTTGTCGATCAAGAAGAATATGACATAGATCCCCTTGACGCTATCATATCTAGTAAGCTTTCTCCACCCACTTTCCAAAATCTAATTACTCCTATGAGCTATCCCATTATGTCTTCATCCATGCCTAATCATGCTCCTTATGCCACCTTTGACAATGGATATCCAGTATCTTCTTCATCCCCATATTTGTCATGTCCTTCATCTACATCATCCTCTTATACAACATCTACATCCTCTTGTCCTAATTTTCCATCCCAATACTCCTATTACAATTCCCCATCCATGACCCCCTATCCTAATCCTCTTTCCCAATCTTCCCATACTAATTCACATCCACACCTAATCCTACATCCACATATCCTAATCCTAATCCACCATCCCAATACCCTTATTATAATCCATCCCCCACATCCTCTTGTCCCACTACACCACCTATATCCTCTTGTCCTAATCCACAATCCATGTCCCCTATCTTAATTCACCACTCCAATATCCTTATCTTAACCCTCCATCCAATCCTAGTCCTCCATCTACTCCTAGTCCTCCATCCAATCCCATTCATCCATCTACTCCTAGTCCTCCATCCAATCCAAATCCCCCATTTACTCATAGTCCTACATTCGATCCCATTCCTCCATCTAACCCTAGTTCACCAATCCATAATCCCTCATCCATTTCTACCACCCCAGCCAAGCCAACCATATGGAAGTCTCTCATTTCAGAAGTTCTCCAAGGACTCATTACAAAGAAGTCATCCCCAACTCCACATCCTGAAGTCATGGAACCATGCCATCTAGATCCATCATCCACGGTCACTAGTGATGAGACCCCTCTCCATACCACACCTATTATTGATGTTACCACCCCTAGTACTGCTCAAACCACTAAATCCATTGAACCCTCATCTCCTCCTCCAAGAACCACCAAATCCATCGAAGACACCCAATTCCAATCCACTCCCTCTACTCTTAGGTCCACCCAAATCCAATCCACTCCTCCCACCCCTAGTAGCACCAAAACCCATTCCAATGAACCTCATGAATCTTTCATCCCTCCATCTTCCCCACTTGAAAAGTCCCAACAAGACTCCATTACCATGCCTCCCGCACATGATGAGTCACACCAAGAGTCTAATCCAAAGCATACCAACATATCCCCTTCTCTAGATCAAGATCCTACCATCCCATCTAGTCCACCTCAAGATCACAGTCCCCCATCCATTCCATCCCATGATCCCCTTGTCATTCAAGCTTCCATTGCTCCATCTCCATCTCCATCACATGAGCCTACTACCACAATTCCAGATCCTATCATGGCCCCAACTCCCTCTCCTGATGTTGCTATCCCATCATCTCCTTCTCATGATCCCCCATCATCGCCTAAAAATGCTATCCCCACACCGCTTGTATATCCCCTTGGTCCTCTCACATTCCTCCATGGTGGTCTCCCTCACGTAAGAAAAACAAAGCATATACACCAACCCTCCCTGCTCGGACCTAATAATGAACTCGCATCATTCTTCCAGAATAACAAAAATCCTATCCTAGATCGAATACTCAAGAAAATGAACTATCAAGGAAAAGGTTTAGGCCTTCATGAGCAAGGTATTATAGAGCCCATCCAAGCTAAAGAACACTTGTATCCACAAGGTCTTGGATGTACTACTCATGACTTGCAATCCAAAAATGTTGGTACAACCTCTAGACATCCTCAACGAGCCTTTTCCAAAAGAAATATCGGCTCTTCCCATCGCCCCACCAGATCATATGTGGCCATCCCTCCTCCTCTATCGTATCACCTCAAAATAATCATCCATCTCCCTCCTTCATCTACTCCATCCATTTTGGGTCCTTACATCCCTCCATCTATCATCTCAAATCCTCCATCTACCATGCCCTTGTTTCCCCCAGATCCTACGTCTATTTTGGGCCCCTATATCCCAAAATCACCTATCCATCCCTTCATCCATTCAACACCTATCCATCTCATCCATCATAAACATCCCTCTCACATACCCCATGGTCAGGATCAACAAAGGCACATACCTAAACATCCTCCATCTACACATAATCCCCATACTCCTACCTCCATCACTCCACATCATCCATCTCCTCGCACCCATCCCATTGCTACTAAAAGCACTTTGGCTGTTAAAGACAATATGCATAAATCCAAGCATCCACATGAATCTAAGGCTCCCCATGTCCCCTCCAAAAGACATGGTGAAGAAAAGAAAAATCTACATCAAATCCATAGACCACAAAGGCCCACCAAAGCAAAGATCAAAACCATGTGGATCCCAAAGAAAAAAGATGCAACGCCATCACATGAAAAATCTGTAAGAACATCCAAAGTCACTAATCCAAAAGCTAATCATACACCCCTTTCATCTCCTAAGTCTGTTTTGGGTCCTTATGTCCCAAAATCCACCATTCCATCTCCTCCATTATCCCCACATTCTCCATCCCTTAATCCTATTATCTTTCCACATCCACCACCACATGTGCCAATGTTGGTCCTGAACACATCTCCCCATCACATATCCACCCCATCATTCCATCCATACCATTTTCAATATCCCACCCATTACCCCACATATCTCCCCCATCAAATCCCTCTAATTCATCCTCATGCATAATCTATTTATCCCAATAAGGTTGTACCAACATACAACAGTCGAATCAAACATGGGCTCTTAATACCTCGTATAGAACGTGATGCTTGAGGCCTTCATCCATATCCATATCCTTATCCATTTTCATCCCCCTACTATCCAAAAATCCGAAAAATAAAAAAATAAAAAAGAACATTAAAAATAATAAATAGTAAAGAGAAATAATTCGTCCAATGGTGAAAACTTGGCAAACAAGCGCCTTGGATAAGTACCATGATGAAAACCTGGCAAACAGGCGTCATGCGTAAATCCCCATCTGTACTTGGGGGCAACTTCTTGATATGCATTCCCGCTATGCACCCGTCCTCTTCATAAAACCCCTCCATCCCACCTATCTTCTGCATCCTACCATCATATCCCATTTATCTCCCGTCCCTCCATCCTTCTTGTGATCTTGATCAAAACAGGGGAACCTATCTATACATGCTTTGGACACCTCTTGGTATACATTCCCTTCATCCATGTTCTGTTGTATTCCTTGGTCACCCATCCTATCCACCTCTAGTTATCTCCTTTATCTTCCCATCCACTCGTCTCCCATCCCTCATGCCTTATCATATATGACATATCTAGAGTGGGGGCATCCGCTTCCTTTGTGACATAGTCCTTGGAGATACCATCTATCATAACATTCCTTCATCTCCCTATCCATCTATCATAGCATCCCTTCCATCTCCTCATTCGTATCCCTCTATCCTAGCATCTCTTTCATCTCCCAATCCTTATATCCCTATCCATCTATCACAGCATCCCTTCCATCTCCCCATCCTTATCTTCATATCCATTTATACTAGTATCCCTTTCATCTCTCAATCCTTATATTCTTATCCATTCTTTCATCTTTATCCTCATCCCATCTCACAATCCCTTGTCATCGGTATTTGGCTATAGGCCTCCTTCCATGCAACCCAATGCCCTTTATCTCATCGCCCTCACTTTTGCTTCTCTTACATATTTTCTCTGTGTTCATCGCCCCGTCCCTCTTTTTTGTCACGGTGGCTCCGCTCCTCCCTGGGGC
>VDFB02332787.1:0-13330 GCA_007258455.2 Sequoia sempervirens
TGGAATAATGATGTCGAATGCAAGGAAGGCAAGGATTTGGCAAGCGCCGAGCAACAGTATGAGCAGCTTGGTGAGTCAAGATCTTTCTGTTACCTCTTCCAGTAGACATTTCAACTGCATTTTCAAATCCTTCATTTAATGGCATCAAGAATATCATGTATGACAGGAGTGGTAGTAGTGCGAATGGCTTAAACATTGTGATTACAGCTGTGTTGGGAGTTGCACTGGATGCTACCATTGGTAGAGCTGTCATTTACTCTTAAAGACATCTTTGCTGATTAGCATTGTTGGATTTCTTGTAGGCTAAGTAAAGGAGAATTGTGATGTTACTTGTCTGCATTCAGGTACTTTTGGTTTGTGTTTAATATCATTGAATTATAAAATAATGAGAGATCAGGTACGAGAGGTAGTCAATGGATTTGAAAGTTGAAAGCAAAAATAGGCTGCCATCCATTAATTTAATACTTTTGATGTTTAGTAGATTTGAAAATATAACTTGTCTTTTCCATGTGGATAATATGGTAATTATTGAAATATCTTTGTATGCAATAAGTCAAATTAGAATTAGATGTGTGATAAATTCCATAGATCCAATAGTGAACTCATAAACTATGTTGAGTTTGATTTTGCAGCCACATAATTCAACTAGAATAGAACATTGGAGGAAAACTATTGTTTAAGATTTTGAATGCAGAGCTCCTAAGCACATCATGGGCGATTTTGGTAAAAGAACAATGCATAAAACTAAAGGAACAACACATATATTTTTCTTGAGGAAATGATACAGACATGGCATTCGAAGGATGATGGTTTGCATGAAGAACTAAGTGGCATTGGAGTCAAGCAATAACAAGCAAAGGCCTTATTTTCTGAACTCCTTGCATCAAACTTGAGATTGACCAAGCATTTTTAAATGCTTAGAGCTTCCATCCAATGCTTTATTTTTTTGTTTTAGATCAACTCATATCTTTTGGGGCTCTTAAAAAGAACATTTCAATTTTCATGACAAAGGGTTTAAAACAAATCTTAGGAAAAACTCATTAAATTTTGTTTGGGATTAACAAATTGAATAAGGCAATCTTCACATTTCCTTTGGTGCTTAAAAATAAGTCATTATTGCTTTGTAGGTTTAAAAAGAACATGTGTTACTTTGTCTTGTAATTTCTTACTCAAACTAACACCATTAAAAAGACGTATGCATTTCTCTCGCGCCTCATGGTGATCTTGAGAATCAAAAGGATTTTGGTGGTCTTAGGTTGAGATAATGTGATTGCCTCCACACTTCATTTTGGAACTAAAATTGAACAAAACATTTTGCAAGTGTGAGTAAACCTATCGTGTGTATTCTCTCTTAGGTGAAAGCACAAACCTATGTCACACTTTCGGCCAAATAAAGTAATCCGATCAGATTACTTTCGGTCGACCAACTTTAGGCCAATAAAGTTTTGGCCAAATCCACGGGGCAACCACATGGCGCCTACGTGGCTCAAACTTTTCGGGCGAGTTACTTTCGGCCAAAATGTTATCGGCCGAAAAGGTGTCAGCACGAAGCCTATCTGGATGGACTTGTTTGGTTGAGTATATTTCAGCCGAAATGGTATCGACCATAAAGGTATTGACCGAAAATACGGAAATAAAATCCAAAAAAAACCCCAGGCCTACTATTTGGAATGCTTGGGTGAAAGGATTGAGGGCAAGAGCTTGTCAGCCGAGGTCATCAGCAACAGCAACTATATTTTGCCAGGTTCCATCTAGGGTCATTCACTAGATTGTTTGATTCGCCTTGTCTCATTTGTGTCTAGTTTGAGAAATTTGTTTGCTGTATTCTTGGTTAGGGTTTGATTGAAATGCAAAAATGAATTTTTGTGATGGATATTGGCCAAAAGGTATTGAATATTGTGATGTTTTTGATAAAGTTGAAGGAAATATATAAAATTGGGCATTGGCAAACTTGTAATCCTTGTAATGGCTTGGCTGTGAGGACTCATTACCTTTTCAAATTCTGAGTCATTTTGTGTTAAATTTTCCCCGAAGATTAGTTCAAAATGTGTGTTTACTCCTCCAAATTTGAAGAGTTCAAACTTTTAGGCTCTCTTTCCTGTAAAACTTGAGAGAAACAGATAAGAATAGAGAAAAAAGCTTATTCGCAGAGAGAAAATAAAAATTTCTATTCCTAAAAATAGAGAACATTTCTGCCAGAGAGATTGTTGAACAATAAGTAGACCACTGAACATTTCTGCTAGCAGGGCTTAAATTTGATGGCCGTATGACCGTATTTAGAGACTTTTGCCCTAAAAAATAATCAAAATTTTAAGAAGAGATTTTGGATTGACTATCAAAATTTATATAGAATTATAATGATATATATTTGATTTATATATAATTTTACTTACACTAAGGTATATCATAATGTTTTAAGGGAACCTTTGAATAGATAACCGTCATTAAAAAAATTGTTGAAAGGAAAGGTCGACCATCAAATTTAAGCTCTGTCTGCCAGAGTGATTGTTGAACAATAAGTAGACCATTGATAATGAAAGAACCTGATTTGGAAGTTCCATTAACCTCTGAAGATACTCATCTCATTTTTGTGGATCTGATTCAACTTGAATCATCTACCCTACCTACAAAAAGTAATGTTGTATAGAAGTTAGTCTAATATGCTTTTATAGAAGAATAGAAAAGCTGTGATATTGAACTCATTATAAGTCAAATTTAGTTTCCAGCATCCATAGTCATACAGATTCATAAAATATATGTATTCAAGATCAGCAATTGTTGTTGCAATGCCCTTCCATATATTGTTTATGAGGTTCAAATAGGTCCTCTCGAAGAAAAAGCTATGCACAGTTCTTCTCCCTTTGTGGAATTTTACAAAACCTTTGGAGCATTTATCATCCTTCATTGTCTTGATAGCCATTCTTACTTCATCCCTTGTGATGTTTTTTTCTAAATCCATGGCTTCTTGGCTAGAATTTTTTCTTCCAACCACTATCTCACATGTTTTCTCATTCCTCTCTATACATTGGTTTAACCAATCACTAGATAAAACATTCTTTTAGAAATCAGATAAAGCTTTGCATTTTTTATCATAATCTGTATATGCTTAGTTCTTGATCTGTATTTGCATTTTTTTATCTCCAAAGTGAAATATGCTATTCCATGTGCATCTGTACTTTAAAGCTCTCAATGGAGAGGACAAATTTTCTAAGCACAGTGTGTATCTCTGTGTTTTTACACCACCTAGAATAAAAGCAAAGGTTAACTATGAGATATTTATGTAAAAACGACAATACCTTTCTCTAGTATCATCACAACTAATTCATGGTAGGTATGCTTTGCTGAGAAGCTTATCATGGTGAATTGAAGACTTTTATCCAAGCATAGTGGAAGCCAAAGGCATAATACAACCCACATAAATTTTTATCTAATATTAATAATATTCTTGTGGGGTTATGGTGAAGCCTGTCATGCAATCCAATGTATAGAACTTCCATCAAATGTAACTTCAATGGTGGGTTCTTTCAGGTGGGAAAGTTGGGAAAATTAAAAATCAAAACGTCTTAAAAGCATCAAGTTTCCAAAATCTATAATAATCAAGTGTCAAGTTCATATTTCATGATCCATCATCAAAATGACAAAAAAGCAAGCAATCAAGAGAAAGAAAGAATCAAAACATCTTTTCAATTGAAAAACACTTTTTTCTATGAATGGAAAATAGCATGTTTATAAGAATCCTTTTCTTCATTATGGTGAACTTATCTTCCAATTTTGAATGGCTGATATGATCCCTTGGCTATTATAGATTTTGTACTTTTGGAGTATCTGCCATGGAAAAATAGCAACTACGTTATGTTCATTTACAAATAGATGACTTTTCTCTCTCAAAGTTAAAAATAAAATGGTTGATTGCACGTTGCTTCAGCCTCATAGGTTCTCCAATTTTTTTTAGGTATTCCAACAATTTAATTTCAATGATATAAAAGGTGTCAACTTCATAAAATAGGAGTTCTAATTTCCTAGGTATTAGATTTAAGAGGGTGTATTTGAGATGGGGTTAAAAGTTTCATTCACATATTTCTTAAAATTTTTCTATCACATATCATTCATATATAAGCTTATCAATATGAAATGATAGCTTTTACTATTTCACCACTTTAATTTCAATCATATAATAGACATCAACTTCATAGTTATTGTATAAGAAAATATGAGCTCCACTTTTTTAGGTATGAGATTTAAGGGTATTTTAACAGTTTAATTTCAATCATATAAAATGTGTCAACTTCATAGAATACTATAGCTCCTACTTTTTAGGTATTACTTTGTCCTTTTATATTGGGGTTTTTGAGATTTGTTGTGAAATCTCTTTATACACCTTAACTAACCTTAGCCAGTCCACTAGTGTTTCATTTTCAAACCTCATGTCACTAGTATTTCTAATTTTTCCAATTTGAAAGTATATTTTTAATCTTTATTTTGATGTATTTTGGTTGTACCACAAGTCAATTAGGATCCTAATCTTCCACCCAGGAGTGGTTTTCTAAACCTTAGCATGACCCAGACCAATGAGAATGATTTATATTCTTATGTGTATGTATGTATGTATGTATTATATATACATATGTGTACACGTGTGTATGTATGTATGTATATGCATATATATATGTATGTACATGTATGTATATGTGTACATGCACATATATGTGTATGTGTGTATGCATGTACATGTATTATAGATACATATGTGTACATGTGTGTATGTGTGTATGTATGTATGTATGTATTATATATACATATGTGTACATGTGTAATAATATGTATGTATATCACATATATATATGTATGTACATGTATGTATATGCATGCACATATATGTGTGTGTGTGTGTGTGTGTATGTATGTATGTATGTATGCATGTATTATTACATGTGTGTATGTATGTATCTTATATATATATATATATATATATATGTACATGTATTACATGTGTGTGTCTTAATGCATGTATAATGCATATATATATGTACATGTATACATATGTACATGCACATATGTGTGTAATGTGTTATTGTCTTGTGTATGTATTATATATGATGATAAATGATGACGTGATGGTGTAAAGTATTGCGTAGTATTATGTAATACGTAATGTTATTTTTGTGTTATTGTGTGTGGTAAGCCAATGCATATGTAATGATGACGTATTACGTATTGTGTGCGTAAATGTATGTATCAATGTTGACGTATTATTTGTCTTGTGTTGTTGTGCTTGGGGTATATACGTGATATTTTACGCAATACATGTATCGTAATGCATGCATACATATGTAATCTGTAATACATACGCATGCTATATATGTAATGTTAGTATTTGCATGCATATGTAATAATGGCCAATATGCGTACATGCATGCTGCCGCATGCACGAAAATAATACGCGCAATGCCGCATGCACGTATACGCACGCACTTACCCGCACGTAATAATAATAATATAATAATAATAATAATAATAATATCAACTCAATAATAATAATAATAATAATAATAATAATATGTATATATAATAATAATGTGTTGCGTACGCACCTGAGATGTAATAATATTATGTAATAATAATAATAATATTGTCAGTAATATGCGACGCTTACGCGATAGCATCCCGCACGTACGTACGTGGTGATGCGAAATATGGATGTAATGCGCAATGTGGATGTCGTTTCCCATCGTTACCATTCAGGTTGTTCAGAGGTTTTTATTTATTACTTTAATATGTTTTAAGTTAGATTGAAAAATTAAGGAAATGTTAACCTTTTTATAATTTAGTGTTTGATTTAAAAAATAATTGATTACAAAGCAAGGCTAGATCATATGTGACCAATTGTAATGAAGAGTATTTTTTTATTTTGATCAAAATTTTAGTATAGAGTGGTTGAAAGGATATATATTTTTTTTCCATATTTACTCTTGGTTGAATATTACATGCATCTATGATTTAATAGGTTCACATAGCTCGATAGATATAAAGTTTGAACTAGATCTCATTATATACATTTAAATTCAAATTTTTTTTCTAGTTTTGAAACTTGAAAATTTTACCTTTAATTTAAATATATATTTTTTTAGTTTTGAAAAAATTTCAATTTAAATTTGTGTAGTTCATTATGTAATTTTGTTTTAATGATATGCAGATCTCTATCTATTTATATATATCATGGCCGATGAGGGATCTCATCATTCCCCTCATTCTGAGCGAGAAGCTCAAACTAGATCAAATATATTTCGGGATAGTATTGCTAGATTGGACAATGCTCTAAAATGTTTAGAGAAAACAATTCACAACTCCCCCAATTTGGCTAATCGAGATAGATTAGTCACTATATTAGACAAGAGATTATTAAGATGATTGAGACAATTCGATCATACAATCCTTATGATGAAATCAGCATTGAACAGTTTTATTTTTCTCTTGCTAGCAGTGTTACTGGCACAGTGAAACATAGAGAAGTTGCCAAATTAGTTTCAGGTGAAAATGTGTTATCCATGTTCCCATTTTATAGAGGAAAAAATAAAATTAGAGGATATGTGGTTACGAGGTGTGAAGATCCTCTTGTTGCGCCATTCATATACCCTAGATGGTTGGCAGCACATCATAGATGGCCTCACAATGATGAACTGCCATTGTATTTTGTCAAACAGTTATATGCATAATTTCATTTACATATAGAGGTGGACTACACATCTTATGCTGAGCATGCTGGCCAAGGTAAAGGCTGTTTTTCTAACAAACCATAGTTTAGACCTTCAAATTTTCCACCGCCTGTGGACAAGAGGGAATTAGTTGGCCCAAACCTTTTGGTTTTACCAAAACGTTTGGAATTGGCAGCAGAAGGGGAGGCAACAACAGGGTCCACTCAGAGTCAAATTTTTGAAAACATTGCCTCTATTACGACGTAGATTGATCATATTTCATCTGATCGAGTTGGTAGATATTTATTACGCCCACGGATCAACCTTCCTCCCACTGAGGCTACATCTGCATCGTATGATCCATTTATTAGTGCCGATCTACCTACTCTTGCAGATGTCGAGCATATGACCCATACGACTCTGTGTAATACGTGTAGACTCTCAATTTTGGATTTACTAGCAGCATATCAAGTTATCAGTGAGGACCATGGGATTGCTCTTGACAGGGTACCAGACTTTATTAGACAACGATATCCTCATACACATATGAGCCACAGGGTGGAAAATGCAGCTCAGGATATTCCACATCATGTTTCTGTTGATCTTTTAGCTTGTCCAGGTGGTCGTCAGGATGTTACAGGTCACGTGGAGGCTACTGTGACACCTGATCCTGTCCATGGGACATATAGTTGACTTCTTTTTGCTACTGATATTGTACATGCTACAAAGCCCCCTACGATGTCTTTACATTCTCGTGATCTTAGTGACGTTGGTAGAGCCATCAAGCAGGCACAATAGGTACTTTCAATTTATAATTTAAATACATGTATATATTTTTAAAATTGTGTTCTAAAAAATTATGTAATGCATTTTAAAAACTTCTAGGGGTTTAACTCCTGATTGAAATTGTGTACTTAAAAATTTTAAGCAGTATGGTGATTTCCCAGACTTTGGAAATTTGGAGCATGATGGCGATCCCATGTAGTATGTAGATGAGGTACATTTAAATTTAATTTTAAAAAACTAATTACTTGATACATTTAAGTTTGAACACATTGAACTCAAGTACATTGTAAAATTTTTAGATAATTTTACATATATATGTGTACTTGAACACATGCAGGGGTTGGGACGAGGCTCAGGACACAGATCGAGAGATATTGGATCGGGACATGGATCCACCCATCTTGGATCAGCAGAGCGATCGGTCCATGGATCAAGGGAGAGGTTGAGGGAGAGGTCGAGGGAGAGATCGAGCCATAGATCTAATGATTCTATTCATACCAGACATCCCTCTCTTTGAGATTTGTTTTATAGTATTACATGTTTGAGATCATTTTATTACATGTTGGAGACACTTTTTATGACTTATGTATTGAACATTTGGACATGTTACATACTTATGTTTTATGGTACACATATATATACTTGTTATAATTTACATGTCACATTCATACAGTTATGTTTTATGGTTTGAATCTAGGTTTGTTATATATGTGCATTATTATGGTTTGATGAACTCACTTACATTACATCTATAAATACATCATGCATTAAATTAGTTTATGGTTTTATTTATTTAGCAAGGAACAAGTACCTTTATTTAAATTTAAATTATGGTAACTTGTTCAAATGCACTTGTTGTACATATAGATATCTTTACATTGTGAAATCAAAATGTTGGACTCCACTATCTAATGGTTGCTATTTGTAAATTTAAAAAGATGGACATGTACATCTAATTAATTTAAATAAATAGTTCAAATGAATTTGTCTTTAATAAATAGGTCAAGAAATAGAAAAAATTGAATGCAAATATGCTTGAGATTAATGCTATATATTTTAAAGTAGAACATAAAAATGCAATTGGAAATAGATGATAGTTAGATTGAATTCTTTAAAGCTCTAAATGTTCATTTTTAAAGTTAGTAAAAGTTAAATACATTTAAATTGTGCATATATCATGCTCTACATTAACCTAATTTCTAATTCCATATAATCCAATACACATGTTCATTTGAATGTGCATGCAAAGAATCCTTGAACTAGATGATGAGCTATAATTGTGTCAAGTTGAATGTAAATGAAATCATATATATATATTTGAAAGTGTTCACTTAAGAATGAACCATATAATTCAAATAAAGCATGCAAGCTATAAGTGGAGTTGAATGTAAATGAAATCAAATTTCTAGTCTTGAAAGTTTAAGAATTCCATGTGGAACATTTATATATATGTAATTAGAAATTGATATATATATTTAAATCTTGAAAGACATGCACATTTAATATTAAATTAAAAATTGATGACAATTCTATATAAATTAAAAATTGATCAAGTAGATCTAGATCTTCCTGGATGACAATTCTATATATAAATTAAAAATTGATCAATCCATATTTAATTGTACTAGAAAGATCCAGACCAAATTACATACATGGTCTCAAGCTATACATGGTAAACAAAGCTAAATTGATGCCAAAATGTAGCTATCTCAAGCACCCCAAACACCATCACTATGATTAACTACAATGTTCATATATTCCAATGCACCTTAAGGTGAACAAGAAAGGCCAAACCAAGAGAACCTGGATACAATCTAACATTAACAAAATGGATAAATAATTTAGTTCTATGTACTTAAAAGATAGGAGCCAATATTCTTAAGCAAATTTGGATTTTAAAGATGAAATCAAATTATAAGGTCAAGTGATTTTTTATTAGGAGATTGGATTTGAAATGGATGATAGTCTAGATTAAGGATAAGGTCCCTAGATGTTGAAAACTTTGGGTGATGACGAAAGGACAATATGATGTATGGACTAGATTGAGACCAAGTAACCAAATTTTGATGTTCAAGTGATGCTTTTTTATTATTAAGGATGGAGAATGGATGTACGGTTGAGATGGATCTAGATGGATAATTTTTAAATGATTCTAGGATGAGGGATGCTTACCTGATGAAAATAATAAAATTAGGATGTGATGATTAGGATACATGAAAATCCAAATGATCATTTAAAATTATTGAATGTCGTGCATTAGTAATGTATAAAAAATAAAGAAAACTAGAGACAACATTTATGTCTAGATTCTTTACCACTCAAACACCAAATCAACTAGATAATTTTATATAAGTTTGTGGAGTTGAATGTTCAAATGAAATGAAAGATTTGAATGTGAACATAAGAATTCCACGGAACATAAATAAATTTAAATGCAAAATTGGAACATAGACTAGGTTTTGTACATATTGTTGCACACATAATAATATTCAATCTAGCTCATGTATATAGGTGGAGTTGAACAAATATTTAAATTCAAAGATTTGAAAGTGAAAGTTTAACAATTCCATGTGTCAAACATAAAAATTTACAATCAAGGAATCTAGAGAGATGATATAAAGGAATTTATAGAGATTCTCAAGAGTGAAAGTTTAAAAGAATGAACCATGTCCAACATGTAAAAATGCAATTGGAAATTTAGATGATTTAAAGGAATTTAGGCAAAATGTAAATTAAAACATTTTTAAAGTCACTGGGTTTTGTATCAAGCATATATATGATCTAACATACATGTCACATTCTAAAAAAAAAACCCATTCTAAATCATGTCACATGTCCAATCAATACAAATATATAAATTATCTAGATTTGGAGTCATAAATGTGTACACATGTATCCAAAAAACAACTTAAAGCTCCTGGTACATAAAATATGGATCCTCTCTATCTTTAATTATCTCTAAAATCTTCTCATGATCTTCAATAGGCAACCTCCACTTTTATTTGGCACGTCCTCTTTTAGGTAAAGTTTCTAAATTTATTTTTGTTGCCAAAACTAAGTGACTGTGATGTAGAACCTTTTGTCCTGGCCTATAATCAACAAATATAATACCATTTTTATCTATCTTTATTTGTTGATAATATGTGCCTTCAATAACGACTGATCCAATGGGATACTCTTGTCCATCACCATCTGTCATCGATTTGACCAATTTGCTTTTTGGTTGTGTACATCTTAGTAGATAGTAATCTACACCTTCCGCATTTTCAGGATCTGCAACTACAATGAAAATATCTCCTGTACACACACCACATATTTACATATTTAAAATTATACATTTAAAAGTTGTAAAAATTTATATTTTATATTTGAAACTTACTTAAACATAGAATATATATATATATATATATATATATATGTAAATTTAAATCTTGATTTTAACTAAATTAATCAATTTGGACATACCTATAACAACTAAATCAGATACACGTTCGTAATCAGCTGAATATAGTGGATCATAGACATCAACATTGTCATCTTCAAAAAAAGGAGGCATTGATATTAATTGTTTCATTTCCCATTGTGAAACATACCCATCTCTAATATTCTCACATTGATCAATATTTGCATTGTCCTCAATGCAATCAATACAAAAACATGATTTTTCTCTCACATTCATTGCATAAGGCCTACTACTCCTCGTTGTCATGATTTGATGTAGATTTCTAATACCATGAATTGCTTGACAATTATAAGGATTTGATCGATCAATATCTGTTTAAATTCAAACTTGAAAATTCAATTTGAAATCATGTATGTACTTGAACTTCGAAATTCAAATTTTTAAAACAAATTTTGACTAGACATACATACCTGTAACTTCCCAAAAATACCATGTGTTGTATGTTGAGTCGCGAGCAGAAAAATGACTTTTGCACCATTCAACAATTTCGTTTGCATTCCGTATGGCATTACCTACAAGTTACACACAAGTTGGCACAATTTGTCACCTATTACTTTCAAAGAACTTAAAAGAATTTAATTTAGTTAAATTAAATAAATATATATATATATATATATATATCTAATCTTTTAAAAAGTATGAAGCTAAATTGGACATACCAGCAAGTTCATGTTGACGAAGTGCACACTTCACACATGCTCCTGCTCCATCGTGCTCTCCTTTTCCATGTCCACTCTCATAAAAATTCCACAAAAATTTGGTGTTGTGTCTAGCATGTTGACTGCTTAACCAAACAAAGGCTTTTGCAGACTTAAATTGTCCTGTGAAGTTACAAATAATTAAACACTTGAAAACCAAATTATCTTCAAAAAACAATTTAAGTCTCAAAGTTTTAAAAGTAAATATAAATTAATTAAAAATAATTTAAAAACCAATGTACTTACTAGCACATCCATCAGACCATATCCAGTGTTGTTCTTGATTTATGCCACGTCATCTTAGGTCTTCAAAAAACATTTTGAAACAATGAGCTACATAGCTTCTATCATGATTCGTATCATCACTGATATAAAAGTGAACCTCTTTGATGATAATTCTATCATCTTTGCTACTTTGTATTCCATCGACCGCTAACTTTGCATGCCTGTAGCAAACTTGCACGAAGATTGCAACTTGCTCTAAATGATAATATTGACTTTGAATCTCAGTTTGAGGACTAAATGTATAGTTCTCAGAGAGATCTACAATAGAGAGAATACAACCTGGTGGAAAACAATTCTTTGAATAACGAAATTGCTTAGATTTCCATCTTGCACCATGACAATGTTGGATATGTGGATATATGATATTGCGAAATTTACTCATGAATTCATTGTAAGGCAATCCACTCTCTTTGAGAACAATTTTTTTGGCCTCAACTCCTGACTTCGTTAAGTATGTCTCATATTCAAATATCTTCCAAGAAACTTGCATTTCATTATTGTCAACATGTAGAAGATTCTTCAAATCTCCACAATCATTAAATACATTTTTTATACACTGAACGTTGAATGCATCCAAATTTTCTGATTTTTCACATAGAAGAGACTTCACAAATTGTGTTGTGCTTCCAGGGATGGCTAAATTTCAATCAATTGTTGCCATAACTTTTTTATATGATTGTAGGTGTAGATCAAATTCAACATGATTTTGACAACAAGTTTCACGCACTTTATTTATACGTACAAATGATGGTCGTAGTGTTTCAAACATCCTTTGACAAATCTTCACATTTAAAAATTCTTGTTTAAATGCTTCAAAAAGTTCACTTTGTGTTGTATCTATAAAATGTTTTGGATGAGAAATTTTTGTACCATCATCACCTATCATTTGTATAGTATCCCTTCTATTGGAAGAAACACGAGAGTGGGTGGTCCAATATTCAACAACTTGTTTCTTTACATCTTCTGAAATTCTATCTTTTCGAGGAACCCTACAAATATTTACCCAATTTTTCTCAATTTTTCCATCTATTTCATCTCTCTTTTCAATATATCTTTAAACAGTTCTCCTAGAAACATTAAGTAATTCATAAATTGCTTGAACTTGTCTTCTATATGATAATTTCTTACTAGAAATTACAGTCATCAACGCTCTACGTGCAACACTTAAATCACTAGACCGACTCTTCTTTTCAATACATTTTAATGCTTCTTGCAGGTTTTCAACAATTGTTTGTTTTAAATCTAATGACTTTTTCCTATTATCAACCCCTAACAACTCCAAAATAGGGGTCATTTCTTTTCATCTAAATAACTTTGCAATTAATTGTGCTCTTCCAATTAGAGATTTCTCTTCACAAAATTCATCCCATATTTTTTTAGAGTGTAATTTTAATGTGCTTTCAGAT
>VDFB02332788.1:0-16892 GCA_007258455.2 Sequoia sempervirens
AACATGACCAATGTTAAAGTTTTGGGTGCGATGAGTAAAGCTGGCGAGTCTTCGGTTTAGAATCAGATTGATGAACTGTTTGATTCTTTGAAAATTGTGGCGGATAAAATGTTGAAGATGAAGCAGACTCTTGAGGAAAGAATTCTCATCCTTGAGGACCAAATGGAGAGGATTTATGTTAATTTGGAGAAGGGTGGGGATGGGACTAAATCTGTGGTTAAATTTGAGTCTGTTGGCATTTCCTCTCCTTTTGATAGTGCCAAGAAACACAAGGAGATTGCTCTTGGTGAGGAGACTGGTGCTGGTGGCAGGCTTATGGAGGAAGAGGTTTCTGTTGATAAGGGTGGTGATAAGCATAATGTTTTGATTAGTGAGGTGAATGTCGGTGGGTCTGGGGCTAGAATGTGAAACAAGACCAAGGTTTAGGTTGGGACTCCTGTTAAAGATTTGTCTAAAGTCATGGATGACTGTCAAAAGGTTGTGGCGAGTGACATGGAGGCTGCTGATATCCTGAAGAATATGTAGTGCTACTGCTTTTGTACCTCCTTTTTGGCTATTGTTGCGCTGATGGTGTGTTGTTTTTGGGTTGTTATATGCTTTATGTAGTTATTTTTAGTTTCAGCTGATCTTTTTTGTAAAAGGTTTCGAGCCCCTTTGAAACCCATTTTTTACCTCTAATAAAAAACTAAGATAGCCTAAGTTAAGAATTTAACAAAATCCATATTTCTTAAGCTTCCTCCAAAGTTGTCATACAAGCCTAAATGTCTAATATGACTATTGTTTTAACACAACTAAACTACCCTTAGTTGACTCTCATTTCCTTTCCCTAAAAACTAGGTCAATTTCTAATTATTATTAGAAGAAAGACATCCTCCCCACTCCCCTTTATTGATTTGGTGGTGTATAATCCACCTTTTTTTAAAGTTCCAACCCTCTTGGTTTAGGGTCATATGGTAGGGGTTTTGGTTGTACTTAAGCAAGTTAGCCTTTGTGATCTAGGGATTATAAGAACCCAATAGCCCATCCATTTAGCAAAGTACATTTTAAATGCCTTAGATCTTATAGTTATAAATGTGCAAATTTAAATGCAAATTCATTTCTAAGTGTAATGATATAGTGGCCCAATGTAGGACTCTACATAGTGTGAATTAATAAGCTCTCTCTTATACGATTGCAATGGAAGTGTCTAATTAGCATTTGAGAACCTCCCTCTCTTTTCCTTAATGCTTACTTGGTCCTTTGCTAGGATTTTGGCTTGTTTAGTCTTTTCAAGCTTTGTTTAGGCCCTTAAATGACATTTTTGCCCCTTTCCCCATCAATTTCCCCTAGGGGGATTAGGGATACACCTTGGATAATTCTCATTTGTCACAACAAATGAATTGATGGAAAAAAAGCAAACACTATTAAATTTGAAATTGACAGATTTTCCTTGCATGGCTTTCATTTTCTAGCCTCTTGGCTTTTTACATTAATGGGAAGTGGTATCCAACATGGAAATGGTTGGTTGTTTCTATTTTTTTCAAAATCCTCCTCTACATATTTGGGTGAGTGCATGATCATGATGGGCCAAATAGTAGCAATATGGGTAAAAAATACGTTTTTATTAAGCCAAAATAAAAAACCAAAGCAAAACAGATATCCATTTCTTAGAAACAGATATCCATTATGTAAGTCACAATGCTTTACAAAACAAATACCCATTATACAAGTCATAATGCTTTACAAACCAAATATGTTATGAAATAACTTGCACAATAGAGGAATATATTAGAAAATATATTGCAAATACTTGATAATAAATAAAAATAACAAGCCACTTCGAGGGAGAAAGCCTTTAAATATTTCCAATGAGAACACAATTCACAATATGATGATGAAATAAAACTCACTACCTCTTATATATACCTTATTTATGCCTAGGATATCACCCAAACAAACTTAAATAACTCTATATAAACTTTAGGTTGACCTAATTATTAATGATAATATGACTTAATTAAGTAGAGTTAAGATAGCATGCTCCCCCTCTTCAAAGAAACATTGTCCTCAATGCTAATCAAGTATGAATGCTTCTGAACCTCATCCTCCCATGTGACATCTTCAATTGGTGAATTCTTCCATTGGATGAGATACTCAATGAGTGTCCTAGTCCTTTGTTTGTTCATGTTTGATGAATGAACTTTGGTTTCAATATGATTGTCACGTCTCATACATTGACTTATTTTGACCATTGACATATTTTGATCATGACTTATTTTGATCATGACTTATTTTGACCATTGACTTAGTTTGACCATGACTTATTTAGATAATGTTTGACCATGACCTTATGAGATTTAATATATGAAGTATGATATGTGTTAAGAGCAATGCTTAATATAATTGTTTTCTTTCAAAAATTATGAATGCATTCATATAAATGTTGAGTTAATTATTGATTCTACAATGGTTACTAATACTCTTTTGTTTTGCACGCCTGAGTGCATCTGAGTGGCAAGTGATCGAAGGCCAAGGAGATCGAAGGCCAAGAGTGTGATTGAGGAAAAGGAGGTTAGTTTCTCGACAGGGTAGAAGAGGAGAAACTCTCGGTTATGCACACACCACTTACATCATGTAGCTGCATTAGGTCATGTTCGTTTTTACAATGTGATTGCGTGAAATGATTAGCATAGCGAATTTGAAATATGGTTAAATTAAATCTTGAAATAATATGGCTTATTCTATTTCCTTATTTTTCATTATATATATTTGAGCAACAAAAGGTTAAACCTGTTTTTGTTAAAAGAAATGTATTTAAAAATAAAAACAAATTAAATAAAAGAATAAACATAATATAAATCTGTTTTGCATAAATGAAGATTCTTTTTAATAATTGCATAAAAGGAGGAATATAAATAATAAATCTATTTAGGGATATATGGTCAATTTTCTTCAAAATAATTAAGAATGGAAGCGACAGAGAAACATGGACTGGAAAAGTCTGTCTCAAATCAACAATTTCTTTGGGTATGTGCGTTTGAAATCCCTTGTAAAATCTTGTCATATGAGGATTTCATGCATGATCCCTCGAAAGGAGGGAAGAGGGCTTTTAAGAAGAACATAGGACTTTGATAATATCATCGGGGATCATCATCAAAATTTTGGGGAAACGAGTGAAGTGATGGCGAGCATCGCGGAGACAAGCTGAGAAGTACCCGAGGTTCTTTTGCTATGCCTTCTTTGAATTTAATATCAAAATTGCACGGTAAGAAATACTTTTGTTTCTATTTAAGAATACAATTTTTCCAATTTAAGTTTTGGCGGGTAACGACTTTACGTTGTGTTATTATGGAACACATTCCTTCAGCTACTCCCTTTGGGGTTTTCGCCCTGTTTCAAGTCTGCATTTTAATGAAGAAATCTCAAGTGTATTTGCAATTTTATATATAATGTCTGCATATCTGTTTTGAGATAATCCCGAATGCTGTTTACACTGGGCGAGTGTCTTATTTTTTTTCTGAGTTTGAAATTGCTTTGGGAAATTATTTCCCCCTTGCCCTCCCCATGGGAAGGTCGTGGACTGTGGAGGCTCGCACCCTCCACAGGCCACGGCCTGTGGAGGGCACGAGCCCTCACAGCCCGCCCCCTCCCCATGGGAGGGGCAAGGGCTTTTTCCTGATCCCTTTTGGTCGCTCAATGCCAGTAAGGAAACCATGTAAAATGCCCTGTTAATTATGCATGGCCAGTAAATTCACAAATCTGAAAACCAGAATTTCTTACTTCGAATTTGATATAGCTGAACATGAATTTCTACACATATATACATATAGAATTTCTTACTTCGAATTTGATATAGCTGAACATGAATTTCTACACATATATACATATAGAATTTCTTACTTTGAATTTGATATAGCTGAACATGAATTTCTACATATATATATATATATATATATATATATATATATATGTATGCATATACAAAATGACTGCACATACATACATACATATATATATATATATATGTATACCTATGTATATATATATATAAATAGATACCCATGCATTGTATGCCAAATACAAATTGAGACAGAAAACTCTTTCCCAGAAAAGTAGTATAAATTCTATTTTATAAATATCTTGAATCTGAAGCAAGGACAGGAAAATCTTGAAAAGCCATATAATAGAAAGTAGAATGAATTCTGTTTTATAATTATCTTGAATCTGAAGCAAGGACAGGAAAATCTTGAAAAGCCATGTAACAGAAAGTATATGAATTATGTTCTTTGAATTGCTATAACCTGAAAACAATAACAGAAGTGTTTGAGACACCATATAGACTGGAAAGTACCTTGAATATGTTAAAAATAATACAACATGAAATGTGAATGAAAGACTGTCTTCCAAACCTCAGAATTTTTGAACAAAAATTGTATTGTATCAGTATATTATTTTATTCTGTACCCTGTAATGAAATAGGGAATCAAAACTGTCAGTCATAGAAATGCATATGGAAAACTGAAAACACTGTTCTTATTATCAAATAGTGCACTGAAAATTATCAAGATATATATACATATATATATATTTTCTTTTAAAAAAGGGAACACTTACAAAAGGATAAATGGCATCTTACAACTGAGATATAAGGAATGTACTCAAAATTCACTTCTTTTAATTGATTAAAAGGTGAAAGCCTGTTTGAAAATATATATTAAGTTTCTGTTAAGTATTATTTAACTGCACTATGGTAACTTCCGGGACAGGGTGCCGAAGGTGGGCGAACAGAGACGGTAGTATTACCTCTTCTAATTCTACCATTTATTATTATTTTGCTTGGCCAAGCACTGTACCATTGAAATAGATGGATTGTTTATTTTAAAAGCCTAGAAATTTATTTGAGTCTCTGCCACCTCCTGTTGCAAGAAATGTGTTTATTTCATGTTAGAAATGCATATAGGCATCAGGCACGCACCGAGAGTGCCCTCCTGTTTTACCGTTTTGGGTTGCTAGGCTCCTTTATGCAGGGCCGGGGATTCCTTCGAGTTAGGAAGGGACCCGGGGAAGTCATGGACTTCGTGGTTGGGCGGAAAAGGCGCCTGAATCACATTCTTGGCCCCAGCTCGCAAGAAGACCAAGGTGTCACGGCGGTTGGTGGATCCAAGATTAATTGCTATTGATGTACTTATGTATCTTTCAGACTTGGCTTGTGAAGCCCGTTATTTATGTATATACATTTTGAAATTCTTGTTGAAACTTGAGATGGAAGTATATTTGAATGTATTTAATGTATCATTGATTTTAAGAAGTTAAAGTTTTGTATCTTAGCGTAGAAAAGATATTCTATTAGAAGGATTGATTCCTCCAAGTGAAGAGGAATATATGTATATGAGAAAATCTTTGAAATACTTATGCTTTGTTTCATTTGCAATGATGATATTATTTTATGAAATGCAAATTCAAATTCTCTTTATTTCATTTGGAAGAATTATGAGAAATGTTGACTTTTCGGAAACTTATGGTTGAATAAATTTAGAATATTTTTAATTTCCCTTAATGATGTGTTAAAAGGCTTTAG
Organism: Sequoia sempervirens; assembly: GCA_007258455.2. Lineage (NCBI taxonomy): Eukaryota > Viridiplantae > Streptophyta > Pinopsida > Cupressales > Cupressaceae > Sequoia > Sequoia sempervirens. Next base: position 5,558 of record VDFB02332788.1, read on the forward strand.
AAATTACTCTTAATTTTCTGAGTGTTACATCTTGGTATCAGAGCAGCATGGTTCAACTCTAGGACTTATGCCTAACTACGTATGATGTTGTGTCTTAATCAGGGTAACCTAAAATGGAAAATAGAGTGTACCAACGAATTGGGAGATCTCATGAAGGTCCCAATGATAAATTAGATCAGATTTTAGCCTTGCTGCAGAGCCAGGGGGCTAGAATTGAGGAATTAGAGCAAGGAAGGAAAGATGGCCATCAAGGATTAAACGCAAAAGAAATTGAAGGGGAGGCTAATATTGAACCACCTGGAAAGGAGGAAAAACTAAATAGGGTGGCTGAGGAGTTGGGAAAAGACCTAAAGAAGGTCGCTCCTCCGAAGTTTGATGGGAGAACCTTTGGAGATGGGGCAGAAGCCTGGGTTATAGAAATGGAAAGATATTTCGCCCTACGAAATCTATCAGATGAAACAAAAGCTGAATGGGGTTCATATCAGCTCACCGGTGAGGCTGCTACTTGGTAGGAAAATGAAAGGGCGGATAAGCAGTTTATGCATGGAAAGGTAACATGGGATAAGTTCCTACAACTATTTAGGAAGAGGTGGTTACCCCAATCTCATTTTGATAAGAAGATGACAGAATTCCAGATGCTTGTACAGGGTGGCATGATAGTAACTCAATATTGGGAGAAATTCTCTCACTTGCTTAAGTACGCACCCCAATACCAGCATGATGAGAGATTTCGAGTCCGAAAATTTATTTTGGGGCTTAGACCTCAAATTGGAAATGAAATAGATTTGCACAATTCAGCCACCATGGATGAAGTTTTTGATTTAGCAATCAAACAGGAACACAAATTGCAACAAGCTGCTAATTATAGGAAGAGCAGGGAAGCCAAGTATGGAAACAAGAAACTTCAAGGAAATCGCAATCAGGGTGGTCCGAGTAAACAGGACAGTCAAGGGAATGAAAACAGACAAATCAGAAATTTGAAGAGAGATGGTAGTCCTCAGGACCGCAATGAAGGAAGCAGGAACAATAACAACAAGAAGGGCAACTACAATAAGAGGAATGATAACAACAGGAGAGATTTCTCTGACAAACCTAAGGCACCTCGTGGAGGATGTTATACTTGTGGTGGCGAGCATTACGCCAGTGTGTGCCCTCAAAGAAATAACAAGCAAAATAACAGAAACCAGCATCATATTCATGCAGCGGTTGACAATCGCCAGGCCGATTATCAAGCAACTCCCATCCAGTTATCGGGTAAATTATTTGGATGCCCTGTTTCTGTTCTGATTGATACAGGTGCTACTGATAGTTTCATAGACCCTCATGTTTTGACTAAAATATCAGTTAGACCAAGTTTTATGGCAAATTCTTGGAAAGTTCAGTATGGAAACCGGGTAGAGAAGAGGGTAGAGCAATGCATGTATTTCAGCAAACTTGAACTCCCTAACCTTCAGACGCAGGTGAACTTGTATGTTGCACCATTAGGGTCTTACGATGTGATATTAGGGATAAATTGGCTCTCTGAACATAAAGCCCTTGTAGATTGTGAAGAGAAGTCAATTAAGTGTTTCGATGACCGAGGAAAACAAGTGGAGCTTTGTGGCATTAAAAATCCATTAGAGCTTAGGCAAGTATCTGCCATGCAGTTGAAAAAGGCAAGTCGGAAGGGATGCTCTATCTTTGCAATAAAAGTCAAGGACCTTGATGAGAGAGAATCAATTAATGATCATCCCATTCTGAAGGAATTTGAGGATGTTTTCCCTACAGAATTGACTGAGCTCCCGCCTAAGCGTGTGTTTGATTTCTCTATTGATCTGATTCCAGGAGCAGAACCTCAGTCTAAGGCCCCTTACAGGATGAATACAACAGAATTATTTGAGCTCAAGGCCCAACTAGAGGAATTACTGAAGCAAGGTCTTATTAGGCCAAGCGTGTCACCTTGGGGAGCACCCGTCATCTTCGTGAAAAAGAAGGATGGTACCTTGAGGTTGTGCATTGATTATAGAATGCTTAACAAGGTTACTATCAAAAATAAATATATGCTTCCTCGCATCGATGATTTATTTGATCAGTTGAAAGATGCCAAGGTATTCTCAAAAATTGATTTAAGATCAGGATACCACCAGTTGAGACTGAAGGAAGAAGACATTCACAAAACTGCTTTCAGAACCAGGTATGGTCACTATGAGTTTACTGTGCTACCTTTTGGGCTAAGTAATGCTCCTGCAGCTTTCATGAACCTGATGAATAGTGTCTTCCGAGATTGTTTGGATAATTTTGTCCTAATTTTTCTTGACGATATTTTAATCTATTCTAAGTCAGAGGAAGAACATGAGAAGCATTTGAGGATTGTGTTGCAGCGTCTAAGGGAACATAAGCTGTATGGAAAAATGTCTAAGTGTACCTTCTTCCAATCCGAAGTGCATTATTTAGGTCATGTGATCTCAGCAGAAGGGGTAAGAGTGGATCCGGAGAAGATTAAGGCAATTATGGATTGGCCGGCCCCGCAAAATGTCTCTGAAGTTTGAAGTTTCATGGGACTTGCAGGATACTATAGGAAATTTGTCCAAGGGTTCTCGACAATCGCAGCTCCCATCACTGCACTACAGAAGAAGGAAAAGAAGTTTGAATGGAGCGATAAATGCGAGAAAGCTTTTCAGCTGCTGAAGGAGAAACTCACTACCGCACCCATCCTAGTTGTGCCAGATCCGAATGGCCATTTCACAGTTATTACTGATGCATCAGGAGAAGGGGTAGGTGCAGTTCTTATGCAAGAAGGACAAGTGGTAGCTTATGAGTCAAGGAAGTTAAAACAACATGAATTAAACTATGCGCCACATGACTTAGAATTGGCAGCCATAGTCCATGCTTTACAAATGTGGAGGCATTATCTCTTGGGAAAGCCTTTCGAACTTAAGACAGACCATGCAGGATTGAGATACATCTTCACTCAACCTAATCTCAATGCCCGACAAAGGCGATGGCTGGAATTCCTGAGTGAGTATGATTTTGGGATTGAATATATTAAAGGTAAAGAAAACAGAGTGGCTGACGCCCTGAGTAGAAGGAGACACCTTGCAGCCATGGTTACCATAAAATCAGATTTCAGGCAACAAGTAGTGCAATCCTCCTTTGGGGACGAACACTATGAAAGGGTGAAACAAGCCCTTAGGGTAAATCCCTCCGACCGTCGATATGAAGGCTATATGTTAGAATCAGATGGACTTTTGAGGTACCAGGGACAAATGTACATTCCTAGTTCTGCAAACTTGAGAGAGTTGGTGCTAGAAGAATTCCACAATGCACCATACTCAGGACATCCTGGTATTACAAAAATGATGGAAGGACTTAGGCCATTGTACTTCTGGCCAGGACTTAAAAGGGATATTACGTCCCATGTAGCCCGATGCTTAGAGTGCCAGCAAGTCAAAGTTGAGCATGTACATCCGGCAGGACTCTTATATCCTCACAGGGTACCAGAGTATAAATGGCAGGTTATCACTATGGATTTTATACAGGGGCTACCAATGTCCAAAAACCGACATGATACCATCTTGGTTGTAGTAGATAAATTGACAAAGGTTGCCCATTTCATTCCGGGAAATCTCAAGGATGGATCAATGGTTTTAGCAAGAAAATTTGTCCAAGAAATCTTCCGGTTGCATGGAGTGCCAGAGACGATCATCTCAGATCGAGACACTCGAATGACTTCTAGGTTCTGGATTACATTAAACTCTTCCCTAGGAACCAAATTAAATTTTAGTTCCGCATATCACCCTCAGACCGATGGTCAGACAGAAAGGGTGAACCAGGTAGTAGAAGATCTCCTCCGCATGTACTGTATGGAGCAGCAATATAAGTGGGAGGAGTATTTTCCTTTGGTGGAGTTTGCTTACAACAACTCCTACCATGCTTCTTTGGGCATGGCACCTTTTGAAGCCCTTTATGGACGTAAATGTCGGACACCCATTAGTTGGGACAGAGTAGAAGACAGGGTGGTGATTGGCCCTGAGATGCTCAGAGAAATGGAAGATCAAATGAAAATCATTAAGGAAAAGTTGAAGCAGGCTGCGGATAGACAGAAAAGCCTAGCAGATAAGAACCGAAGTTTTAGACAATTCTCTGCAGGAGATAAGGTCTTTTTAAGAGTTCGGCCGCATAAGAGTTCAATCTCTTTTGGCAAGAACTCTAAGTTGGCTCCTAGATTTGTTGGCCCTTTTGATGTTTTGGAGGTGGTGAATCCAGTTGCTTACAGGCTTGCTCTGCCACCAGCCCTATCCCGGATACATAATGTGTTTCATGTTTCAGTACTCAAGCCATACCATCCAGATATTGCTCATATCCTTGATTGGCGTGCATTGCAGGTCCAGGACCCAGGGGTGATACAGGTGGAACCCGTCAGGATTCTGGAAGAGCGCAACGTTAAGTTGCGTAATAGAGACATTATGCAATACAGGGTCCAGTGGGACCAGTATTCGGTGGATAATGCCACCTGGGAGAATTCAGAGGACATAGACAGACTTTTTCCTCATTTGAGACCTTAGTATATATATATATTTTCTTTTATAGAGACTTACGAAGTACTGATATCCCCATTTTGCTGTGTAATTTGCTTTTAGACATCGAGACGATGTCTCTTCTCAAGGGGGGAAGGATGTCACGTCTCATACATTGACTTATTTTGACCATTGACCTATTTTGATCATGACTTATTATGACCATTGACTTATTTTGATCGTGACTTATTTTGACTATTTGACTTAGTTTGACCATGACTTATTTAGATAATGTTTAATCATGACCTTATGAGATTTAATATATGAAGTATGATATGTGTTAAGAGCAATGCTTTAATATAATTGTTTCTTTCAAGAATTATAAATGCATTCATATAAATGTTGAGTTAATTATTGTTCCTACAATGGTTACTAATACTCTTTTGTTTTGCATGCCTGAGTGCATCTGAATGGCAGGTGATCGAAGGCCAAGGAGATCGAAGGCCAAGAGTGTGATTGAGGAAAAGGAGGTTAGCTTCTCGACAGGGTAGAAGAGGAGAAAACTCTCGGTTATGCACACACCACTTACATCATGTAGCTGCATTAGATCATGTTCTTATTGTTTTTTACAATGTGATTGCGTGAAATGATTAGCATAGCGAATTTGAAATAAGGTTAAATTAGATCATGAAATTATATGGCTTATTCTATTTCCTTATTTCTCATTATAAATTTGAGCAAAAAGGGTTAAATCTATATTTTGATTAAAAGAAATGTATTTAAAAATTAAAACAAATTAAATAAAAATAAACATAAACTAAATCTGTTTTGCATAAATGAATTCTTTTTAATAATTGCATAAAAGGAATATAAATAAATCTATTTAGGGATATATGGTCAATTTTCTTCCAAAAGAATTAAGAATGAACAGCCCGAGAAAACATGGGGCTCTGGAAAAATTCTGTCTCAAAATCAACAATTTGCTGGGTATGTGGCAATCCTTGTAAACTGCTGTCATCTGAGGATTTCATGCATGATCCTCGAAAGGAGGAAGAGGGCTTTTTAAGAAAGAACATAGGACTTTGATAATATCATCAGGATCATCATCCGAGAGCTGGGAAAACAGAGTGAGAAGTATTGCTGAGCAACTGCACTGGAAGACAACTGTGCCAGGTTCTTTTGCTGTGCCTTCTTTTGAATTTTAATATCAAAACTGCAGCAAAGAAATACTTTGTTCTCTATTTAGAATACAATTTTCCAATTTCGTTTTGAAAACTGGGTAACAGCTTTCTGTTCTGTGTTGAAATTATAGAACACATTCTTTTTTTTTCTCCATTAGGGTTTTCGTCCTGTTGCAAGTCTGCATTTTAATGAAGAAATCTCAAGTGTATTTGCAATTTTATATATATAATGTCTGCATATCTGTTTTGAGACAAATCCGAATGCTGTTTATACTGGACGAATGTCTTTCTTTTTTTTTCTGAGTTTGAAATTGCTTTGGGAATTTATTTCCCCCTGCCCTCCCCATGGGAAGGTCGTGGACTGTGGAGGCTCGCGCCCTCCATAGGCCGCCCCCTCCCCATGGGAGGGGCAAGGGCTTTTCCTGAGCCCTTTTGGTCGCTCAATGCCAGTAAGGAAACCATGTAAAATACCCTGTTAATTATGCACGGCCAGTAAATTCACAAATCTGAAAACCAGAATTTCTTACTTCGAATTTGATACAGCTAAACATGAATTTCTACATATATACATATATATATATATGTATGCATATACAAAATGACTGCACATACATACATACATATATATATATGTATACCTATATATATATATATATATAAATAGATACCCATGCATTGTATGCCAAATACAAATTGAGACAAAAAACTCTTTCCCAGAAAAGTAGTATAAATTTTGTTTTATAAATATCTTGAATCTGAAGCAAGGATAGGAAAATCTTGAAAAGCCATGAATTCTGTTTTATAATTATCTTGAATCTGAAGCAAGGACAGGAAAATCTTGAAAAGCCATGTAACAGAAAGTATATGAATTCTATTCTTTGAATTGCTATAACCTGAAAACAATAACAGAAGTGTTTGAGACACCATATAGACTAGAAAGTATACCTTGAATATGTCAAAAAGAATACAACATGAAATGTGAATGAAAGACTGTCTTCCAAACCTCAGAATTTTTGAACAAAAATTGTATTGTATCAGTATATTATTTTATTCTATACCCTGTAATGAAATAGGGAATCAAAACTGTCAGTCATAGAAATGCATATGGAAAACTGAAAACACTGTTCTTATTATCAAATAGTGCACTGAAAATTATCAAGATATATATACACATATATATATATATTTCTTTTAAAAAGGGAACACTTACAAAAGGATAAATGGCATCTTACAACTGAGATATAAAGAATGTACTCAAAATTCACTTCTTTTAATTGATTAAAAGGTGAAAGCCTGTTTGAATATATATATTAAGTTTCGGTTAAGTATTATTTAACTGCACTATGGTAACTTCCGGGACAGGGTGCCGAAGGTGGGCGAACAGAGACGGTAGTATTACCTCTTCTAATTCTACCATTTATTATTATTTTGCTTGGCCAAGCACTGTACCATTGAAATAGATGGATTGTTTATTTTAAAAGCCTAGAAATTTATTTGAGTCTCTGCCACCTCCTGTTGCAAGAAATGTGTTTATTTCATGTTAGAAATGCATATAGGCATCAGGCACGCACCGAGAGTGCCCTCCTATTTTACCGTTTTGGGTTGCTAGGCTCCTTTATGCAGGGCCGGGGATTCCTTCAAGTTAGGAAGGGACCCGGGGAAGTCATGGACTTCGTGGTTGGGCGGAAAAGGCGCCTGAATCACATTCTTGGCCCCAGCTCGCAAGAAGACCAAGGTGTCATGGTGGTTGGTGTATCCAAGGTTATTTGCTATTGATGTACTTGTGTATCATTCAGACTTGGCTTGTGAAGCCCATTATATATGTATATATACATTTTGACATCCCTGTTGAAACTTGAAATGGAAGTATATTTTGAAAGTATTTAATGTATCATTGATTTTAAGAGGTTAAAGTTTTATAACTTAGCATAGAAAAGATGTTCTATTAGAAGGATTGATTCCTCCAAGTGAAGATGAAAATATGTATATGAGTAAATCATTGAAAGACTTATGTTTTGATTCATTACATTGATGATATTATTTTATGAAATGCAATTCAAACTCTCTTTATTTCATTTGGAAGAGTTATGTGAAATGTTGACTTTTCGGAAACTTATTTATAATGGTTTGAATAAATTTAGAACATTTTAATTTCTCTTTAATGCTGTGTTAAATGGTTTGAAAATTACTCTTAATTTTCTGAGTGTTACATCTTGGTATCAGAGCCATAGGTTCAACACTCGGACCTTGAGACTTCTACGCTATAGGTTGCAATGTGAACCTGTTGATGACCTAAATTTCTAAGAGCATCGAGTGAATTAGCACCCTATCTTGGGTTGAAGATTTCTTTGATGGGTTGGAACCTCAATGAGTTTTGGAAGTTTAAGTTGAGAACCAAGAAGAATAGACATGGAGTACTCATCAGTTTAGTGACATTTTCAAAAGAATCCTTAGTAGGAAAATGTCATGATCAAAGCAAGGATTGGAGATTGTACCTTTAAAAAGGGTTGAGACATTGTGATGGATATATCTAAGCCAAGATGGCTAAGACATGATGACAACCCATGAAGTGATGATGTAGAATAAAGAAATATTGAGAAAAGAGGTCTCTTGAGGACATAAAAGGCGAATGATTATGATCTAAAAGGTTAAGTTACAAGGTTACTAGAGGTAAAAATAAAATATGCATATATTAAGACAAGTAGAAAGAACAATCACCTACGACCATTAATGATTAAGATGATACTTTAAGGAAGAAGAGAATCCAAGAAGGATGTCTGCAATGGTAAAGGTATTTGATTATGAGAAAGCTGATTTTTAGGGGATGTTTGTTCTTTCCTAATCGGGATGAGTGTATGGTCCTTGAGATCTTTAGTAAATACAAGTTAAGCCTCCTTAAGAGTCTTCGATATGGTCCTAGGAGAAGAATTTTGGTTCAGATAAGTTATCATTGTTAGCCTTATTGACAGGGCATGAGTTTTGATCTTGTGAGACCTTATGAGTCCTATATGCTAGATTTATATAAATGATATATTTATGAATATGCACTTTGCATATATTGTGCGAGTAATGCACTCTTGTGTAATTTATATTTGGTGTGAGGAATGCATCGTGTGAGTTAGGCACTTTGCATATATATATATATATATATATATATATATATATATATATATATATATATATATATATATATATATATATATATATATATATACATGTATAATGTGCGAGTAATGCACTTATGATTGTCTATGGTTAGTGCGAGTAAAGCGCTCAAGCTTGTTCTTCATATTATGTTAGAGATGGTATACTTACCTTGTGTGAGTGACACACTTGAATAATTTTTGTTTTCATATCCCGTGTGTGTGTGTTTTGGCATATTTATTTGTGCGAATGAGAACTTTAGGTAATTAATGTGTGAATGTTGTAGTAATGTGTTATCCATATGAATGGTGTATATCTATAAAGTGGGAATTGGTAATTGCTTTTCATTGTGAATGAAGCATTTGGATACCATGGGTTGTGGAAGTTCGCTAGTGTTTGACCATGTGTGTCATTACGTGGCGATTGAAATTCCTTGAAAGGAATGCAATTTTGTTGTTTGGCGTCTCCAACGATGTTGGATGATGAAGTAGAATGAATCTCTTGTTTTGTGTGACTGGGTCTTAGATGACTCACTGTACACTATGATTGAATGTGCTCTCTTACTTACCTCAGATTTTGAAACCTAGGTATGGTTGGGTATTGTACTCCCTCTCTGATGACTAGAGTTAGTCACACAGTTCATATGTTATGCAACTTGAAAAATTTGATATCTTATTTATTTATTTACTTATTTATTTTATTGTTTTTGTTCAATGGCGTGTAGGCCAAAGTTGAATTTTTATTTATATACATGAGTAAGTATAGCCATCAAATTTTTGATACTTATTTATCTTGCGACCATTATGGTCATGTGTGGATTATTGTTGAAATGGTGCACATTTTATGCCTTATTGTTGAAATCAGTTTTTCTTTTTCTTGGATTTGATTTAATTTTTCTAAATGGTGGCTATGCTTGAATGTTTTAAATTGATGGTTGAGTTTCATGTTATGTGCTCTATCATGTCCATGATGGACCTCTGATAGATTGTATGGAGGGGTATAATATAGAGAATGCTTCAGTTCCTGGTATGTATGTTGGTAGAATTACGATAGATTGAATTCCTTAATATGCTGTCTGATACAAGTGTTTAATTTTGAAATAATAAGAAAGTTTTGAACACTAGTGTTGCTATGGGGCTATTATTTTTGTATATCTTGTTGGTATTACTATATGAGAGGACACCGTGTCCAGATAGTATAAAGGAAATTTGAGAATATGCTTTATGGATTGATTCCTAAGTATATCCCTTGAGTTTTGAGGAAGAACTTGTTTTGTTTATATTGATATAATAGGTAGTGGTAGGAGGATGTTAGTTGAGAAAGCAAAGTGGTTATGTAGTAAGCTTCAATTAAGGTGGATGAAATGGAACACAAATGGAAAGTAGGGAGGTGTTGCAGGTGGTGAAAGGGTAGAGCAAAGAAACACTTTGGCAACATGTATTGTTAGATCAGAAGAAGATATTTTAGGATGGATAAGGGCATAGGAATGGAAATTCCTCACAGCTATGTACTAATTAATAAAATGTGAAGTTTGAATGTAAGAATGAAAGACTAAAATGACAATAAAATAGCAATGAAAGTTGAAAGGGAGGAGAAACCCTTGAGATAAGAAAAATAGTGGGGGATGAGAAGAGAAAGGCAAGATTGGAAAAGTTGATTGAAGTTCGATATATAGAGTGAATTGTTAAAGGGGGGATAATAAAAGTGTTGTAGAACTAAAAATGGATGGGAAGTTGCTCAAAGATGTTCTAAACTAGAATAAACCAATAGCTAGAAATGGAAGTAAAATATGGATTGATTAAGGAATACCTAATAAGTAAGGTGAAAAAGATGAAATCAAAGAAGTGTAATTCAAGTAAGATGAAGGGCGCTAAATATACAAGAAGAGAAAGTTCAAAAATCAGAATTGTCAAAGGAATGGATTGCAAATGTCCTAGTCTCAGAATAGTCAGTGTGTATGATGGTTGGATTGACCTTGTGGAGCACCTTTGCAGTTGTTTTTCTATTTGTAATTTATATAGGAGAAGTAAATAAATTGGATAATAATAGATAATCTGGGTTGAGCCTTCTCGAAGGCAGGAAACCTAAGAAGGGATGATTTAAAGGAAAGAATGTTCATTATGGTACTAGACTTTGGGAAAGTTGATGATTGAGGATATGGGTCATGTAGAATCCACGAGATTTTTGAAGAACAAAAAAAGTTGAGATTCCTTAAGGGGCCTTCAATGGTAAGGATGTTTAGATAAGTTTTGTCTTGCAGACAAGGTATGAATGATTGATAGGGTGGACCCTGTATGTCTGATTGTTTTTCTTTAGTAAAGGTACTTACATGTGTATAATATGAGAATGGTGCTTGTGCAATAATGCACTTCTCATGCTTTGTGCAATGACACTTCTGTATGGGTGTTTGTACTCATAGCATAGAAAATTGTTTCCTTAACTACACTAATACTTATGCTTGAACGAGAAATGTTCTCTATACTTATACTAATAAGAGTGAATAAATTCTTAAGC
>VDFB02332789.1:0-16041 GCA_007258455.2 Sequoia sempervirens
AAGTCTTAAATTGAATGTAGCCATCGGCTATTCAATTTACCTCTTATTATTTGTGTCTCATGATTTGGCCGACATGTATAATTATTTTGTGTGTTATGATTTGGCCAACATGTAAAGGTTACTTAACTCCTTGGGGCCGACATCATTTATGAGTTGTAACTGTTTTGTATCTTGGCCGACTTATTCAAATTGTAACTTATGTTTGAGGCCGACCTTGTGAGGTCTATTATGGCCATGCATTTATAAGAGACCACCTCTCTCTCCTTGATCATCAATCAAGCAAGCTCTGATTATTCCTTCATCCAAGTGCGAATTCCTTCAAGAGCAGATTGCGAATCTCTCTAGGTGCAGATTTAGATCACAAGGAAGAGCAGATTATCATCTGTTATTGCATCCAGAGTTGATGCTGGATATTGGCCTTGTGAATGGCCTCATTGTAAAGAGAATTGTTGCCATTTTTATATATACAAGAGGATCTTTGTTGCTGGGTTTTTCTCCCTCAAGTGGAGGGTTTTCCCAGGGTATCTACTGTGTTATTGTCTGATTTGAATTAATTCTCTGTGCATTAAATCTGATCTTAAGTTTTTAACATGGTATCAGAGCGGGCTTTGTATGAAGATCCGATCAGATTTATGGATTTCATGGAAGTAATCAATTTTGTCATTCAATCTGATGATTCTCCTGTGCTTCTATGTGTACTCATGATGCTCATGTCGCTGTATGTCTTCACGACTCTTGTTCAATGCAGCATCGGGAATTTCCGCTTGGTAATTGGTCTCCCTCTTCTGTATTTGTTCGTGCGTCTCTTCTGATGGCTGGAGTTCGTATGTGCATGATTGTGCATCTACTTGAAGGATTTGATATTTCCTTGCATGTGTATTCTGCCTCCAATCTATTTCCGTCAGATGGTTCTTCTAGCGGCTAGTGACTGTTGTGCTTGGAGCGACGGTTAAAGTCGCGTCTTGTCTTAGTCGGAATTTCGTTTCATCCTCCATGCATACTTCGACTTTGAAATGAGATCTGGAGGCTCGATATTGAGATTGGTCACTTGAGAAAATTCTTGGATGCCGGTATTGAGTGCATTCACGTCGACCTTGATATCATCTGACTCTGCTATCGGAGATCTCTTTGGCGTCAACTGAGCTACAGGTATTCTTCATCACATGTTGCCTTAGGAATTGGCCTTCCAAAGCATATCCCGGGAACCACCAGTGGCGTCAATATTGGAAGGTGCATTGAATATATGAGATATCGAAGAGTTAAGAAGCCGATATCAGGTATGGTCGTCTTCACCATTGGTGTTGATTGAAATTGGAATTGATCAATTTTCATAATTGCGGGAGCATTCATGAATACTAAAAATAAAATTAAAATAATCATTGACACCGATAAACATATATGCTGGAGGCATCTACCTATAGTAGCATGTTTAGTCTAAAAGCTAAAGACAAATTCACGGAAGAAGGCTACTGTCATCTATCAAGAGATAATCTGAAGGTGTGACACTGCCGTATGAAGGAAAGACCCGAGACAACCACCGAGACTACTTTCCCTAGTAGTATGGGTTTTTCGGATCTCTTTTCAGAAATCTTAGGAAGTCGACTATGTTCTGTTGATCACAGAATCTTTGCTTACCCGAGTCAAGTATTAAATGCTATCTGATGGGTCTGAGAAGGCGGACTGAACATCCTTTGTTATACGCTGTCTATTTTTTTTATTTTTTTTTCTTGGCACTGTTTTTTGTTAGGTCATTTATTATTACTATTCAGAGGATTTCTGATGCTAACTATTGTGTATCTGATGTCTTCAACTGGAGCGAGGTTTCCTCCTTTCTCTCAAGGCTGCTCAGATTAGGAAACCGCACTGTTGATGTAAAGTGTGTGCTGAATGGTGCAAAATGAAGACTTGAATTACCTTTGCAGCAGACCATGTATTGCACACTGAAGGTAGGTAAGATGAGTCACAGCCACAGATCCAACTCTTTGGTGTACCTTCAGAATACCTAAAGAGATAAGTATTCTTGTTTTTCCAGCAATATTATTTATTTGGATCTTGTGTAATCAATAAAGAGAGATTGTGGTTTCCCTTGGATTGTGTTCTCTATCATAAGATCCTTTGAAGTTTCAATCTCTTCATGCTAGTTGCGAAGATTTCTGAGTGTGACTCAGAAATGAAAGAGAATTGCATTTTCAATGATGATTAGTTGGTCACATTGATATCACTCTCTAACGCATGAACCGTGATAGAACCTTGAACTCTTGGAGATAGTTGGTTCTACATGCTAACCGCTTAATGCATCTGTAGTTGTGCAGATTAATCTTTTGTTGTGCAGAGTTTGGCACTCTCGAGAGGAGTAAAAGATGAATGAAAGAGTTATATCAAAACTATATAGAGGTTGAAGCATGAAGACACATCATGCAGTCATGGAACCAAGTGGATGGTTGAAGACATCTCTTCGATAAGGAAGATTTAACCTTCAGAGGGAGTTCAGTGACTTGCTGAAGTGAAGATTGCAATGTTGTGAGAATAGAGTGTTCTGAGAGGACAGCCCGTACTTAAAGATGCAGATGAAAGCATTGAAGAAGTACAAGGCAAGTTTCATAGCTCGTGCATTTTCACAGAAAGAGGGAGTTGATCACATTGCTCCTGTGCTCACTATTTTGAGGTACATGGGAAGAGTCACATGTTTTCAAGATGAAGAAGGCCTTGTATGGTCTTAAACAGGCTCCTCGTGCATGGTACGAAAGGATTGATCAGTACCTATCAAGTTTGGGTTCCTGAAGAATGATGCTGATCCAAATCTCTACTTCGAGGAAGTGACTTCTGAACTTGAGATGAAGGACCTTGGGCTCATGCATTACTTCCTTGGCTTAGAAGTCTGGCATAAACTAGATGGTATGATTCTAAGTCAAGGGAAGTACATCATTGTCATACTAAGGAGATTTGGCATGATGGATTGCAAATCCATGTCCACATCCATGGAGGCTGCAGCTAGTTCAGATTTGGCGGATCCTAGACAGCTGATTGGATCCTTGATGTATCTAGTTAACACTAGACCTGATATTTGCTATGCAGTGAGTGCACTTAGCCAGTCTATGTGTGATCCAAGATAGATACATCTTGTTGCAGCTAAACATATCCTGAGATACTTGCGTGGCACAGTTGGATATGGATTGATGTATACTTCAGATGCAGACTTGGAGTTACTTGGTTTCACTGATTCTGATTGGGCAGGTTGTGTCACAGATCGGAAGAGCACCTCTGGTTGTTGCTTCAGTTTGGGGTCTGCTATGATTTCCTGGTGCAGCAGGAAGCAGTCTTCTGTAGCATTGAGTACAGCAGAGGCCGAGTACATTGCAGCTTGTATGACAACTCGAGAAGCTGTTTGGCTTTGTAAGCTCCTTGCAGGATTGTTCGAACAATCAATGGAGCCTACTTCAAAGTTGTGTAAAGCCTTCTGTCAATCCTGTGTTTCATGACAGATCCAAGTATGTTGAGATCAAGTACCACTATATCAGAGATATGGTACTACGGAAGGCTGTATAGTTGAGGTACATTAGCACTGATGAGCAGACGACAGATATTCTCACCAAGCCTCTCGCCAGGATAAAGTTTGTGTACTTCCGAGATAAGCTTGGTATGGTGAAGAATCCAGCCTTGACTGAGTATGAGTCTCAGTATCAGTGTGCCTTGCTTAATGAGTTCTTCTCTGTGAGAGAAGTTCGAGGTGAAATCCCTTGTTAATGCATTTTCTTCTGTGATGGAAGAAATTGAGGTGAAAGCCCTCGTTTCCACCCTCTGAGAGAGTCATGGTGGATGTCATGTGTGCGACTCCATGACATATCTTGTACTTGTGTTTCACCCTCTGAGAGAGTCATGGTGAAAGTCACTTGAGGTGACAACATCACGCAAGTGATGAACACTTGTACTTACTATTGCATCTTCTTCTGTGATGGAAGAATTTGAGGCGAAAGCCCTCGTTTCCACCCTCTGAGTTTAGTCATGGTGGATGTCATGTGTGTGACTCCATGACAACATCACGTGAGAGAGTCAGTGATGATCTTTCTGTACTTGTGTTTCACCCTCTGGGGAGAGCCATGGTGAGAATCACGTTGGTCGACACCATCGCGCCAGTGATGAACACTGAATACTTAACCATGTGATGAGTTTGGCATCTACGTGGTGGTATCAATTTCTCCTTTATATAATAGATTAGAGACCTTGATATGGATGAACTAAATGTGGAATGATTTTCAGGCTGGAAGATCTCTCCCTGGCGGAGGGTGTAATCTATAGTGATTCCATTCAGCTCACATTCCTTGAGAAAGTCTTAAATTGAATGTAGCCATCGGCTATTCAATTTACCTCTTATTATTTGTGTCTCATGATTTGGCCGACATGTATAATTATTTTGTGTGTTATGATTTGGCCGACATGTAAAGGTTACTTAACTTCTTGGGGCCGACATCATTTATGAGTTGTAACTGTTTTGTATCTTGGCCGACTTATGCAAATTGTAACTTATGTTTGAGGCCGACCTTGTGAGGTCTATTATGGCCATGTATTTATAAGAGACTACTTCTTTCCTTGAATACATCATCAAGCAAGCTCGAATTATTCCTTCATTCAAGTGCGAATTCCTTCAAGAGCAGATTGCAAATCTCTCTAAGTGCAGATTTAGATCACAAGGAAGAGCAGATTATCCCCTGTTATTGCATCTAGAGTTGATGCTGGATATTGGCCTTGTGATTGGCCTCATTGTAAAGATAATTGTTGCCATTATTATATATATACAAGAGGATCTTTGTTGCTGGGTTTTTCTCCCTCAAGTGGAGGGTTTTCCCAGGGTATCTACTGTGTTATTGTCTGATTTGAATTAATTCTCTGTGCATTAAATCTGATCTTAAGTTTTCAACAGCTGGTAGTAGAGAAATCATCCGGGTTTCGCATTTTGCCAAGCAGTGGTTGAAATTTATGAAGTCTCATGCTGAGACAAATTTCAAGATATTTGGTTTATTATTTGCAAAGTGCTTCAAAGTGTTGATGTTCTAGCAGCGACGAGCTGCTTCTTCCAGACCCGAGTATGAAGATAATTAAAATATAGCCTAGACGGCTATTTAAATTATACTTATATTTCTTTTGGAGCCAACTTAAGTCACTTTGATGAGTCTCATCTTTTATCAAACAAGATCTAATATTTGTTATTGAAAGTCGCCTATTTATCAAGGCCGACATCTCTTCACCTGGAGGCGCGAATTCTGGAGACACGTCATTCTTTAAAGAGGCACGATTTGCTATGAGGCCGACCTCTTGAAGAGCTGCGATTGGTCATGTTTTATTGTTAAGATTCATTCTTCTATTCAAGTCGACTTGTCTTGGAGAGACACAACTTCATCTCTGATGTGTATATATATCCATTGGCATTTACATTGTTCATCATCAATTGGAGAAGTTCGATATTATTCTTTGAAGTGCGAATTCCTACAAAGGCAGTTCGAGTTTATCATTTGAGAAGAGATTGATTCTTATAGTTGGCTTAGTTTATCCTCAATCTGATATTCCACAGAATCAGATTGTAGTGCATGTGTTTTTCTCCCTCAAGAGGAGGGTTTTCCCAGGGTATTGTAGGCCTCTATTGTAAAAGTGACTTCATTATTGTTCAATATATAAGAGATATATTGTTGCTGGGTTTTTCTCCCTCAAGAGGAGGGTTTTCCCAGGGTATCTACTGTGTTATTGTGTCTGATTTTGAATTAATTTTCTGTGCATTTAATCTGATCACTAAATTTAACACAAAGATTGATTGATCCATTCGTGGAAGATTCGTTAAGTCTCCCTTGGAGACCAATTTTATCGGAAGACTTTGTGCATCTACAAGCAAGAGATTATCAAGTGATGATTTTGTTATTTTGACACAACTATCTATAGCTTTCCAGGTTATGCAGTTCTCTACCTGTAGCAATGTTGAATATTAGAGGGCTCTATTCCATTTGATGAATTGTGTGAGATTGGGGCATATTTATGAAGTCAAGTTAATCTTCTTGGCATAGAACCGTTTCTATGCTCCAAGATAATGGCTTATATATACAGGTCATGTGAAGTAGAAGTTTGGCGTGGAGAGTATACGGTCGTGTCGCAACTTCTATCCATTGTTCCATATTCCTTTCCAAGGCACCTAGGTTTGGTGCGATAGGATTTTGCAAACATCTAGAGGGAACGTGAGGTCACCTCAAGCAAATCGACCAATCAAAGGGTGTTGCGTGATAGTTTGCATAGGTATTAAGAGTGTTGCGTGATAGTTTGCAAAAGTATTAAGGGTGTCAAGACTTGTGTATAAGGTTGTGACCCTTACCTGGTTGTAAATCAATATCCATTCAAAGTAGGCAACTAATGGAATATCATTTCCCAAGGTAACGCCTAGTTTGGAAACAACAAAGGAAGGGCATTGAATCACATATAGAGGACAAGGCATCTATCTTCCAAGGCATTCATCATTGTAAACACAAAGGAATAGAGATTTGCAATGAGCAAACTATACATTCATTCCCAGGTTTGATTCATGCTCGATAGCCACAATTTACATATTCAGACCGTATGTTTGTGAGGACTGGTGTGTGAAGTGTGGGGATATTACAAAGCTCTGTGGCATATAGCCCTATCCATTGCTTCTCATTTCCAATCGTGGCACCAAGGAAGGGTGCATTGAAGTTATACGAGATCAATGGAGGAGACATGGAGCAAGCATCAATTGATCTGCAAGTCAAGGAAGGACACCAAGTTTGGAAGCAACAAAAGACTGAGCTTAATCAATTTAAAATTATAATATATATTAATATTGACTTTCATTACAATTTTATTATTATATTACAATATTATATGTGAACTTTATTAAAATTGTATAAGGTTTATAAATATTATATATTAAAAATATGTATGTTTGTTTGCTATTCTTGATTTTAAGCTATAAATATGTATATATTAATGATTTTTATATGTTTTCATACTGACAAACCCAAAACGAACCCAACCTCCAAATTTTTATTGGTCGAATAAGCAAATCAAAGTAGCGAACCCCAACCCAAACCAATACCAGGACCAGTAACATAGGTTATCAATGATGGTAGAGTGAAAACTCTTATTGATGTTTTGCACATTCTCGGGCTTGCAAGAAATTTGATTTTTGTTTTTAAAATCAATAATGTTGGTATGCATTTCACTTTTGACAAGAACGACTGCATGTTGGCTAGAAGGAACTTGATGTTGGCTAAAAGGACTCAATTTGAAACCCTGTTTAAGTAGGAATCTTCTACTTTATATGATTCTACTAATGTAAATGTGTTGATGTAATTGCAGCTTCGGGCTTCATACTTCCTTATTTATATGTGATTATTCAATGTAAAGAGGCGCTTCATATGGCAACTTTGTAATTATCTTCTTGGCCGACCTTCCTTGTAAATTGTATTTATTAAATTGAAATTATATTTTTATGATGGCCGACCTTGCACGAAAAGGTGTGACCTCTCTCCTTCAAGTTGTATAAATACAAGATCATTCCACTCCATTTGCGTATCAATCAAGTTTGAGCATTTCTTCTCTTCCAAGTGTGAATTCTTCAAGGGCAGATCAATCAAGTGCAGATTGCGAATTCTCAAGAGCAGATAGCGAATTTCTTAAGGGCAGATCTAAGTTACAAGGAAGTGATGATTACTTGTTATCATTGCATCTTGTGAAGGTGCTGCATATCGGCCTTGAGATTGGCCTCATTGTAAAGAGACTTGTTGCCATTATTGATATATAATAGAGAGATATTTGTTGCTGGGTTTTTCCCCTCAAGAGGAGGGTTTTCCCAGGGTATCTGCTGTGTTATTGTGTCTGATTTTGAATTAATTTTCTGTGTATTACATCTGATCATAAAACTAACATGGTATCAAAGCGGATTTGAAGAAGATCTTGATCAGATTGTTATTACAACGATACTCTTTACTCTCTTTCTCATCATTGTTTACTTCTATCTCTTCGCCAAGATGGTGATCGGTCTTAAGCTTGAGGATAGACTTGAGGGAGCATCTAATTTCGCATCTTGGTGATTCAGAATTATGCTCACCTTGGAAGAAAGTGAATTGGCTGAGTTCGTGGAGAGCAAAGTTTCTGAGCCTGCTGATGAGGAAGAGAAGATTCAATGGAAGAAGAAGGATACTAAGGCAAAGAAGATGTTAGTTGATTCCATGAAGAATCATATTGTTCGCATCATCTCTAAGATGAAGACAGCAAGGGAGATGTTTAAGTCTTTAGAGGAGATGTATGAGATCAACAACACAAGCCGTACACTTGCATTGAAGCAACAACTTCATCATGTGAAGATGGCGGAAGGAGGATTTGTCATCACTTCATGAAGATTTCCAAATTGAGAGATCAGCTCTCTTCTATTGGTCATTTTGTTGATGTCAAGGATTTGACCATGCTTGCCCTTAATGGTCTTCCTTCATCTTGGGAGTCTTACATTCAAGGAATCAATGCAACATCGAAACTTCCCAAGTTTGATTGTTTGAGGGCAAATTGTATTCAAGAAGAGTCTAGGTTGGCTGCAAGAGGTATTGGTCAAAGCTCTACAAATGAAGACATTCATGTTCTTCCTGCTCAATCCTCGCAGAAGAAAGAGAAAGGTGGAAAGAAAGGATATTTCAAGAGGAATAGAGATAAAGGAGCTAATGGTGCTCCCGCATTCAAGAAGAAGTGGGACCTCTCCAAAGTTCAATGTTTTTGTTGTGACATGTTTGGTCACTATGCAAAGGATTGCCCACCAGGCCTAATCAGCATGCTTCATTTGTGGATGTGGATGAGATCTCTCCTCAGAAAGATTCTAGGGAATTGCTATTCTAAGCCATGGGCCTGTGTTCAAGCTGTGAAGGTTGTGTGTTGATCTATACGCAAGAGCAGCGTATCTTACTGTGTCCAGTATTTGCATCCATTAGAATATTTAAAGAGATAAGTATTCTTTGTTTGTTGAGTTATATCATTTAGTTGGATCTTGTAATTAGTTAAGAGAGATAGTGGTTTCTCTTGAATTGTATTCACTCGCATAAGATCCTTTAAAAATTTCATTTATTGCAAGTTATTTCATGCTGGTTGTGAAGATTTTTTAGTGTGACTCTAAAATAAAAAAAGAATTGCAATTTCGATGGTGATTAGTTGGTCACATCGATATCATTCTCTAATACATGAACTGTGATAGAGCCTTGAACTCTTGGAGAGAGTTGGTTCTACATGCTAACTGCATAATGCATTTAAGAAATTTGTAGTTGTTCAGATTGTCTTTTGTTGTGCTGAGTTTAGCACTCTCGAGAGGAGTAAAAGATGGAAGAAAGAGTTATATCAAAATTCAATAAAGATAACTTTCTTTATTCCTTCATTTTGATTCCTTGATATATTTATTTTATAGGTTGATTTACTTATTCATATTTTAATATTGTTCATAGATTCTTATGTATTCATGCTATAACCTGAGATAGTAAACTTTGTATGATTCTACCCTTGATATTTCTTTGGATAGTTATAAAACGGTTAGTAATCTCTCTCTAAAATGCTTCCAGGACGGATCTAGGAGCAAGAAGGTGATGAGAGATTGCTTCGTGATGAAAAGCTTGAGGCATCTTGTGAGGAAGTCATGTCGACCAAAGAAATGATCAAGCATGAAGTCACAACTTGCAGCCATGGGACTGAGTTGATGGCTAGAGGGAGTTCACTTCCAGAAGTTTTCTTTGCAATCTCTGCAGTAGGGATCAAGAGGGAGTTTTGTAATTCACTGAGAAGAAGTGAAGATTACTATATTGCAAGGCTAGGTGTTAAATCCTTAGAGGATCCCTTCAGCTGCTGAGATCAGAATTGCACAAGACAGTCATCTGGATTTGACATTGGTAGCTCCACAAACCTATTCAGAATAGAGTGATCTGGGATAAGGTCGAGGAGGACAATCCTGAACTCTCTATAGTATCAGAGGTGTGCATAGAAAAACATTTCTCTAAGGCAAGCATTGCAGGCAATCTTGGACGAAGAGGTCAGATGGTTGATGCAAGTACTTGAAGATTCAAAGAGAGCCTACTGAACCTAAAGAAGATGGAAATATACTATTGAGATTTGGTATGATGGATTGCAAATCCATGTCTACGCCTATGGAGACCAACTTACATAAGTTGAAAGAGGCTGCAGCTAGTTCAGATTTGATGGATTCCACGATGTACAGGCAGTTGATTGGATCATTGATGTATCTAGTCAATACAAGACCGGATATTTGCTATGCAATGAGTGCACTCAGTCAGTTCATGTGTGAACCAATGCAAATACATCTAGTTGCAGCAAAGCATATTCTGAGATACTTGCGTGGCACAGTTGGATATGGCTTGAGGTATTCTTCAGGTGTGGACTTGAAGCTGCATGATTATATAGATTTTGATTGGGCAGGTTGTGTTGCTGATCGGAAGAGTACCTCTGGATGTTGTTTCAGTTTGGGGTCTGCGATGATCTCCTGGTGTAGCAGGGAGCAGTCTTCAGTGACACTGAACACCACAGAGGCAGAGTATATTGCAGCTTGTGTAGCAACTTGAGAAGCAATGTGGCTTCGTAAACTCCTTGCAAGATTGTCTAGACAATCATTGGAGCCTACTATCATTCATTGTGATAATCAAAGCTGCGTGAAACTTTATGTCAATCCAGTGTTCCTTGACAAAACTAAACAGATCAAATACCACTATATCAGAGATATGGTATTCAGTTGAGGTATATCAGCACTGATGAGTAGACGACAGACATTCTCACCAAGCCTCTCTCTAGGATGAAGTTTGTGTACCTTCGAGACAAGCTTGGTATGGTGGAGAATCAAGCCCTAGCTGAGAAAGAGTCTCAGTATCAGTGATCCTCTTTAATGCATTTCTCTTTGAGAGAGATTTCAGGTGCAAGCCCTTGTTAATGCATTTCTCTTTGAGATTTGAGGTGAAAGCCCTCATTTCCACCCTCTGGGAGAGCCATGGTGGATGTCATGTGTGTGACTCCATGACAGCATCACGAGAGAGAGTCTGTGATGATTTTCTTGTACTCGTGTTTCACCCTCTAGGAGAGCCATGGTGAACATCATGTTGAGGTGACAACATCACGTAAGTGATAAACACTTGTACATACCATACATGGGTGTAGCCATTATGGTTGATATCATTTATTTTCCACATATGGTTGTAGCCATTGTGGTAGATATCACGATGAGGTGATATCTGATATCACGATGAGGTGATATCGGTTCTTTTCCACATATGGTTGTAGCCATTGTGGTAGATATCACGATGAGGTGATATCTTTCCCTTCCACATATGGTTGTAGCCATTGTGGTTGACATCATGATGAGGTGATGTGTCTTGTGCAGCAGGAAGTAATCCTCCCTATTTGAGAGGGAGTGTTGATGTAATTACAACTTCGGGCTTCATACTTCCTTATTTATATGTGATTATTCAATGTAAAGAGGCGCTTCATATGGCAACTTTGTAATTATCTTCTTGGCCGACCTTCCTTGTAAATTGTATTTATTAAATTGAAATTATATTTTTATGATGGCCAACCTTGCATGAAAAGGTGCGACCTCTCTCCTTCAAGTTGTATAAATACAAGATCATTCCATTCCATTTGCGTATCAATCAAGTTTGAACATTTCTTCTCTTCCAAGTGTGAATTCTTCAAGGGCAGATCAATCAAGTGCAGATTGCGAATTCTCAAGAGCAGATAGCGAATTTCTTAAGGGCAGATCTGAGTTATAAGAAAGTGCTGATTACTTGTTATCATTGCATCTTGTGAAGGTGCTGCATATTGGCCTTGAGATTCGCCTCATTGTAAAGAGACTTGTTGCCATTATTGATATATAATAGAGAGATATTTGTTGCTGGGTTTTTACCCTAGAGAGGAGGGTTTTCCCAGGGTATCTGCTGTGTTATTTTGTCTGATTTTGAATTAATTTTCTGTGCATTACATCTGATCATAAAACTAACAAAATGAACAATCTAATTCATGTATGTTATGGCACCATCAATTGGGCCACATTGATCAAAATTGAGATTTTAACTCAATTCAAAACTTCTGCACAGGTTCAGTGTGAATGTGCAAGTAATTCGAGTTCTTTCTTTTTCATAATTCACTTTAGTAATTAAAGTGAAAGCCTTTTATTTAGTTAAATAAGTCTAATAAAGTGCACATAATCACTAATGAATTAAACTTATCTTCCAAGTCATCTCCTATGTGAGATAAGATTTCTAATTTGAAAGATTAGATATTTTAGTTGAATAGTATAAAGATAGATGCAAGATAGAAGTTCAATAACTCAAAGTAGTGTAATAGTTTTGTGCAACTAAAGAACTAGTTGTAGAGATTGCTTGTAAGATTTCAAAGGAATGCAAAGCAAATTATAGGTGTAAAATACTTGTGTCTCGTGTTTATCATTTCCGCTGTTTTAATTTAAATGTTTTGTGTGTAATTCAATGTTATTTCAGCACTAGGCAATTATACATAGTGATTGAAATTTTAACATGTTATCAAAGCCACTTGTTAGGATCATGTGAGAAATTTGCAAGGGTTGCATGGGTAGATTATCGAGGAAAATCGTGCAACTAAGGCAAGAGAAGAATTGCATACTTAAAATCTTGCAAGGTTTTCTTTGAAAATTGTGCTAAGTTTTTTTTGGAATCAAGTTCTTTTTCTTCTACAAAATAGTGACCATGTTGTTGGTAAAAGCATGCACATTTTTCTAGTAAAAATTTGTAATGGAAATAAAGAAAAATCCCGTCTTTTTTCCCTCAAGATCGCAAGATTTCATGGCAAAAGCAGGGATAGAAATGGAAGGGAAAATCACAAGGTTTTTTTTCCATATGAATTTCATGCCCAGTTTGTAAAAAAATCGCATCTCAAAGAGGTAAAAATCACAATGCAAGGGTTTTTAAAATCTATCGCGGCCTAGACAGAAAAAGTATAACCTACAGTCAAGGTTTGTGTAATTTTTTATTTTTTACATTTTTTGTTTTTTTTTAAATGTAGGGCTTGCAATAGTAAACCAGGAATTTTGTGCAATGCCTAGGGTTTACTTGGACAACAAATAGTGGCTAAGGAAAAATTAACTAGAGTTTACAAGCAGTAGGCCAAGGTTTACCAGAAGTAACTAATTTTTGAAAAAGGTATTTTAACTTTTTGAGCAGATCATTTATTTCTAGATTTGAAAGAGTCTTTTTCGAAAAAAATATTTTAATGGCATCGCCAAGTCTCCGGTTTGAAAATATGTTGGATGGCACATTAAATTTCTTGCCTTGGAAGGTCAAGGTGACCTTGTTACTGGAGGGAAATGATCTCTAGGAAATTGTAAAGGATCAAGTGACTCTGCCTACAAATCTGCATGATTTGGCAGTTCACAAAAAGAACGAAATTAAAGCCAAGCAGATAATCCTAGATGCGATGAAGGGTCATTTGATTCCTCACTTGTCAAAGAAGAATCAGAACTTGAAAAATCAGAACTTGTGACTGAGAAGGTGACTAATCCAACATGTGTAAACAATCGTCCACTTCCTCCAAAGTGCTGAGAAGAACATCTTTCGACTGAGATAAGTGCTCAAGTTTATTTCCTGCTGATAAGGCGGAAAAGTGAAACCCTAGGACTTCACTTTAGTCTTTCACAAGGGCTCTCTTTTCAACAATTGGGGGGTTCTTATCATTAAATTCAAGATTGGCTAGGATGTGAGATTGACTTGCAACCTAAAAGGTGGGCCAATCAATCCTAGAATCTAAATTTAGGGACTTGGAACCAGATGTTGTATGAAATGCAATGATATGACTAACAAATGATGCAAATAACCTATTTCGATGCAAAAACAGCAAATCTAGAAAGTCATAGACAAATTTGATGTTCAGAAACAGATTGAGCAAAGTTATGTGCACCTAGCATATAAATCTAGAGCTGAATTTGAGGGACTAAGTCGCCTAGGGTGACTATGTCCTAACAACTAATATTGAAATCTATCTTCACAATCCTTGGGAGTCTGATCTGAGCCTTCTTTCTTTCGGGTCTCACTATTGGATCTTCGTTGAGTGTTGAGATAAATGAGTTTTTGTATGTTGTCAAGTTGTAGGGTTTGAATGCAATAATGAATAAATGATCTTCAATCTCTCTCCAATCTTCCTCAAATCTGTAACTTGCACATTCAAAGAGAGAGGAAGGGTTGTGCCATAGGCTTGCCTCAATCAAACCCCGTGTTGGTGTTTCCACCTCCACAATGGCAAATTGATAAAAGAGAGCTTATTCTTTTAAGGGATAGAGGCTAAATGACAAATGAATGATGAATCAACAATGGACTACAACTCACCACCCAAATCTGATTTCCTTGAAGGACTGAAGTCATGTACATCACCTCAAGGCTTGATTGCAATTTGGCTTGATTGCTTGGAAGACCTACAAGGGTTAGTCCTCACAAACAAAATGATAACATAAACGTGAACAAACTCACATAAAACTTGACACAATGCTTCAATGTTGAAATGCTGCAATAAATCTGCTCTTGACTACTCTTGACTTAATTGATAATGCTCTTGATAATAATTCTTGCTACATGATTTCACTTCTTGCTTCTTAGATTTCAAATGGTGAAATGACTAGGTATTTATATGCAATTAATCTAATTTCCCAAAAATTAAATCCTGATAGCCGACATTTGACATTTGAAATTCAAATAATAAAATGCCCACCCCGATATATTAAAATTTGGAGGCAAAATAGGGGGACCAAGTCGCCTAGGGCACCTTTGTCCTAGCCCTATTTTACGGGATGTAAATTTTCGGGAGAAAAATATTAAATGTTTGCTTTGGTTTTGCAAATGGGTTTTCTTGATAAATGTCAAAATGGGTCATGGAATGCATAATTTAGGACAATAGATGTACAATTAGGTCCATGCACTTAGGAGGGAGCAAAATCTAGTGTGAAATTGTCAAGGGTGACAATTTACAACGCTACACCTACATTAAAAAGTTTTTTTCCCAACTCTTCTTCTGAAACTATTTGTTCTTCCTCTAGCTTCTTCACCCTTTTTACCTGTGCATTGGTGATTAGGCTCTCTTGTACTGAAATATTTCTTTTTGTTTGTATCTACTTTCTCTTCATCTGAAATGAGGGATTCTAACATTTTAGGATGCTCTAAAAAATCTTGTCAAATTCTTACCATAATTTTGGAAGCTTTGCATCAATTCAGTCAAAAGTTCCTGCATGGATTCATCGTACTTGCTAAAACACCCAACATATTGGAAATACAAAGAAAGATGAATGTTGGACACTAACAAAAAGCAAACCCAAAATGCTTTATTTCCTAACTTCCAAATTCGAAAAAATAGCAAGAAAACAGCTGGTAACCCCAATACAGATCAGAATTTTCTACTATTAAAATTTGGCATTAAATCCCACTAGCTAGCAGGACCTCTTGCTCTGATACCACTGACATTAAACCTTTTTCATGTGCAAGACCCCATTTTTTCTCCTAGGTGTCCAAAAGGGGAATCAAAATACCTTTTCGAAAAGATATTACACTTAAGTTATCAAAAATAATGATAAAACATTATAACTTAAGTGAATAATTTAATTATTTCACCTCAAGTTGCAGAAAATTTCAAAACACATCGAAATCCAAATTTGATCACGCCAATATGATATTGAGGCAATAGGTGAATAATAGAAGCCAATTTAGTGACTTACTATAAATAGCCTGCTCCTCCAAGAAGTTTGGAGAGCACCCAAAGGGTCGAAAATCAATTTTGAAAGAAAGCATCTCAATGCTCCAACTAACCAACTAAACTCAAACCCAAGAACAATTGCATTGCAAGACTGATCAAATGCTTCTCCAAGAATGTTGGAGTTCTCCCTAACTAACCAATTAGCCTCTAAAAGACTTGGAAACTCGCTAAATGTGCATGAATTGGCTAAGTGCCAAAAGGGCACATTACAGCTTAGCTAATTCGTGCACATTTAGCCAATTTCCA